>JAJMJJ010000322.1:0-21671 GCA_030568955.1 Geotrichum siamense (nom. inval.) | reverse complement strand
ATTTTATTTTATTTTATTTTATTTTATCTTATTTTATCTTATTTTATTTTATTTTATTTTATTTTATTTTATTTTATCTTATTTTATCTTATTTTATTTTATTTTATTTATTTGTTTTACTTATTTTATTTTATTTTATTTATTTGTTTTACTTATTTTCTTATTTACTTATTTAAGTGTAATTAAAAAAATAGAAATGATTCAAAACTAAATGATAGAAAAGTCGTAGATGCAAACGTTGAAGTTGCAATAGGTTTAATAAAACTTGCACAATGGTACATATGTTAAAAGAACCACAGTGTAGGAAACCAAAATGAAAGAAAAAAGGATGAATAAAGAAGTATGCAATATTTAAATATTGGAAATATTTGCAATTGTTTTATACTACTGCGTATTTTGTCCACATGATATATATTTTTTTTTTATTTTTATTTTTATTTTTTTTTTAATTCAATAATTTTGGTGAAAGCCTTTATGATTTATTTCTATTGAGTGTGTTTCCCTCCTTTTCAAGTGCTAGCCGTGCGTCTACAGAAACAGTTGTTTAGAAAAGTCTTCTTTTATAGACCAAAAATATTATTTTACTTGTTTTTTATGAGTATAAATTGTAAAATTTACATTCAAAAACTATTCTCTACAGACATACTTGAATTTATGTAATTACAGTTGTTGATTTATTGGATTTTCTTCTATGAAATTTGTTTAGTCAAAAAATGTATGACATAGGAAAAACCACAAAATCGTATTGGTTATTAAGCATACGTATGGGCATTAGTCAATATGATAACTTGGTTTTGATCAGTGTAAAATGATCTTAATTGTTTTTATTTATAGCTTGATGTTGGAAAATAAGATAATATATTAGTTGATGATATTGAGATTAATGAGACAATAAATTTTATTTATTAGTAATACAGAAAACCATGTTTGTCTGAATTAATTGTTTTGTGTAAAAGGTTATAAGTACGTGAGAGATACATTGATTTTGATATAATTTAACTTTTCAGCTAGAAGAATTTACTCCAAAATTTCACATGTTTATAATAACATTACAGAATATATAAACACTCTACGTGCCTACATGGGAAATGGAACATTTCTGGGCGCAGAATCTCAATCAGTTTTGTTCATGCCCACTAGATAGGATTCTTTATTTTCAAAAACAGTTTTATGCCAAATATATAGTAATATGATGACAAGTATTTGTAAAAGGTAATTCACAGATCAACCTTTAACTAAAAAAATTCAACCAAAATATTTGTAACTTAATAACGGAATCGGCTTTTGGTCACGTTATACTGTATTTAATTTCCCGATTATTCGGGTTCATAAAAATTACCATCCGCAAGTTCAACGTCGATTCCATCTCTTTCATTTGTTGTTAATTGAAGCTATTAACTACAGTTGAAATATTCAATTATGTCTATGGTTGGCATATATTTAATATTTCCATTATTTACTATAATATTTACTATAAATATCAGGAAAAAAACAAAAATATTTTTATACCTAATATGATACATTTGAAAAATGGCAAAGTAGACATATTATAAGAGATGGAAGTAGAGGATAAGTGGTTACATATTTTTGAAAGTTGTTTATTCAACGTAAAATTCATGGTGTATTTGTAATCGCCGTATAACACGAAGGTTGGGAGGGAGGCAAATGATTGTGTATACAGGTAAGGGTTATGAGGTTCTTACCCAGTAACGGCGCTCCTTTTAACTATTTCTCATCTTTGATTTTCATCCTTTTCCTTCTTTCTTTTATCATTTTTACGCTTCATATACACATCATCATGGCTTCTTTATTCGCTAGATCATTAATGTTCACAAGTAGGGTATGGTAACACTTTTTTTATTATAAGTATTTTGAATCCTTTTTTTTTCTTTCCTAACATGTTCAATAGGCCCGTCCCGCTTTTGTTTCCACACGGATTTCTCTTAGATGGCTCTCGGATGAAACTCGATCTGCTATTGACAAAGCTGTAGCATCAGCTCCCGTTGTTCTTTTTATGAAAGGTACACCTGAGCAACCCATGTGCGGATTTTCCCGAAATACTATTCAAATTCTTGGTTATCAAGGTGTTGATCCCACAAAATTTGCAGCTTACAATGTGCTCGATGATCCCGAACTTAGACAAGGTATCAAGGAATATAGCGAATGGCCTACTATCCCTCAACTTTATGTTAATAAGGAATTCATTGGTGGTCATGATATTGTTGTGTCAATGAACGATTCAGGCGATCTTGCTGAATTGTTGGAGAAGGAGGATGTTCTAGTTCCCGAAGAGTAAGGCTATCATTGTAGTCGGGTGTGTGTGTAGGTGCATATAGACAGTTCACACTGTGAATTTATCAAATAAATATTGTACATGTTTTTTGTTCTCTTTTTCCTTTCCCTCATGGATTTTTCTTTTATTACAGTAGTTATATTCATGTTAAAGCCCATCTTATTAATATTGTGTCAACTATTTGTATCTGATTCATCCATCTTGTATTATGCTAAATTGTTCAACTTATTAATCTGAAAGCAATGGTTTTTAATGTTTTACATTCAGTTCAATATACATAACATTGACCATCTTGAACCCGAAGATCATATCGGAACTTTCTGCGTACATAAATAGAGAAAAAAAAAACAATCATAATAACAATAAGAGTAGAAAATTTATGTCATCACATCTCCACCCTCATTTTCCACAAAAATAATAATTCCAGCAATGAATAATTTAAAGCATCAATAAGTTCATTAAGGTAAATAAATTTCAAGGGTAGTAAACCCTCAAATTCACGTTTTGTTTTATGGTTTCTTTTCAAAATAACCTGAATTTCTCATAAAGCCAGTACTAAGATCAAATACCCATTCACCAAAATCTAGATATTTCTCAACGTAGCCACGAGTTTCTTTGGATTCTACTTGATTGGTTTTAAATCTGTGAGGGTGGTTAGTTAAAAAAAAAGTTGAAAAAGGAGGTTACAACGTACGTTAGGCCCGTGGATCGTTTAATGCCAGCTAGAACAGTGGAAATTAGTATCAGATCAATTGATACATGAATGACTCTACCAATCTGCAAGAAATAATTTGTTAATTCGGTTATCTTGAACTGTTTACAAACATGTAGCTTTATTCTCTTTTTTTGTTGTTGCCACAATCTTAGTTAGATGTTGTTTTACTCACAAGTCCCATTGTATTTTCTTCAGGATTGTTTGTCAAATAAATTAAAACTCAGGAATATGAAAAAAGACAAGATAATAAATAGAAACAAGTTTGAAGGTTGATTGCATGAGAAATAGAAAAAGGAAGGCCTCGAGAATAGGAAAAAGCAGATGGAGCGCGAAACAATCAATAAGAAGGATTACTAAGCAAACAAATTTATTGACTAAACTATGACCAAGCGTTAATTATTATTTCTTTATTTATATTTTGTTCCTTTTTTTTTTTTTTCAGTGAACATCGCCAGTGTGTGTTTCATATAGATATATTTCGCAATAATGTCTACAACAGCTACAACAGAAGATTCATCCAAAATTGCATATTTTTCAACAGAATTAGTTAAATCATTTGCACCATGCAAAACACTGAATTATCACAAAAATAATGCCCAAATCACGTCGATTGACTTTGATGATACCGGAGTTTATTCAATTACTTCAGCCGAGGATGAAACGATCCAATTGTATAATTGCCACACAGGGAAACATTATAAATCAGTACAGAGCAAAAAGTATGGGTGTAGTTTAGTTCGATTTACTCATCATGAAACAAATTGTATATACGCGTCTACGAAAGAAGATGATACAATCCGGTACCTTTCGTTACACGATAACAAGTATATTCGATATTTTAAAGGTCATAAACGACGTGTCGAGGCCCTGGAAGTTTCACCGATAAATGATATGTTTTTGTCTGCGTCGGAAGATAATAGTGTTCGAGTATGGGATCTGCGATCGTCAAATTGCCAGGGTGTCTTGCGCAATTCGGCTCCAAACTACGTTGCATTTGATCCCACTGCCGTCATCTTCGCCATCGGCTCCGAAAACGTCTCCGAAATTGCACTCTATGATTCCCGTAACTTTGACAAACAACCATTCTCTTCCTTCACAGTCCCCAAACCCCCATCAGTTCTCTGGGACAAAATTGAATTCTCTAATACCGGTAAATTAATTCTGGTGGGAACATTTTCTGGTGATCACTATATACTGGATTCTTTTTCTGGAGCTCTAAAAGCTACTTTGAAAGTTCCCCTTCCTTATTTGAGTAATGGAGCAACCCGTTTGAAAGGAACGGGGCATGTAGCTTTTACTGGTGATGGTCGTTTTGTCTTTGCTGGTTCCTTGGATAAAAAAATTTATATTTGGGATACTAATCAAATTGATGAAAATAGTCCTACAAATGAACTCTATCCTATTAGTACCTTAAATTCTGAATGCGAAGCTGCTTTACTGACGTTTAATCCTCAAATCATGCTTCTAGGAACTGGTGATAAATCATTTACATTTTGGTTGCCTAATTAGAAAAAGACCTTTTTTTTTCTTTTCTTTCGTGGTGGATTCCTGGTTGGTGATGTTCCATCGGTTCTTGAATTTACTATTTTCTCAAATTTAATTCTTGATATCTGTTCCCCTTCAAGGTATCTTGTTCAGGTTAAGAATTGGCGAGCCTATTGATACTCTGTATAGTTAGGTATATTTGTATAGGAGTGGAGTATAAATAAATGAGCTCCCGGAGGGTTTTTACAGAGGTTAAGCAGTTAGTATCAAAAAGGCTTAACTAGTTTCCCTCCGTTAACAAACCTTGTTCACGTTCACTATTTCATCTATAGCTAGTAATTCACAACTACGGAGTACATCTTCATCAGTACTATAATTACTGTCAAGATTCTACCGTAGTTTGCCGTTTTTTTTCCCATAAATTCCGACAACTAATTCTTAACACACCCACACAATCTCTCAACAAAAACAACAAAAAAAAAAAAAAAATAAATATATATATATATATATATATATATATATATATATATATATAAAAGGTGTAACTGAGAGCTATATCAAAATTCTTGACAAGCTAATGTAATTGTTATTATTTATTTTTATTTTTTTATCTAATGATTTTTAATATATACAAAAAAAGTAGTATCTATATACAATAATTATTTTGTTGTAATGGTAACAGTAAATCCTTTTGGTGGGACAATGAACTTATCCACTTCTTTACCTTCGAGCCATTCTTTTGATTCAGGAGCTCCATATATAACATTTCTCAATTCAGTTTCTTTACCAACCAAGTCTTTTGAAGCTTCAAGAACAAATCGTCTTTTGCCATTAATAATAATCGAGAATCTTCCCACTTCTGCAGGAAGTTCTTCAAAATCAGGCCAATTTTCAGCAAAAATAGATTTCCAGGGTTGACCTGGATGTTTACTTGATTGTAGAAGTTCCCAACATTCTTCTGTTGAAGCAGGTACAACGGGGGACATGATTTTTAAAAGAACTTGTAATGAGTAGAGCATTACAGGAAGTGTGACAGATTTGGATGATACAAGAAGATTGGTTAATTTCATGTAATCGGAAATG
Source organism: Geotrichum siamense (nom. inval.) (assembly GCA_030568955.1). Lineage (NCBI taxonomy): Eukaryota > Fungi > Ascomycota > Dipodascomycetes > Dipodascales > Dipodascaceae > Geotrichum > Geotrichum siamense (nom. inval.). The sequence continues at coordinate 16,095 of JAJMJJ010000322.1, read as the reverse complement.
ACTGTGTTCAATGATAAAGTTTCATGGAAAGAAGAAGTTGTGGATCGAAGGGTTTTTTGTGTTTCAATCCACAATTTTCGATCGTTAGCCGAAAGTTTATTGGTATCTAAAGATTCCAAAGAGCTGAGAAGTTTTGTCAATCCTCCTTCTTTGGCAACTTGGTCAATCTCATCACTTATCCTTTCAGTAAATTTCTTGACCTTTGAAAGCCATCGTTTAGTACCTGTAATTTTGTGCTCATCCCAATTCAAAACATCTTCAACTGGGGCCTGGAACAAGATATGTGCACGTGTAGCATCAGCACCATGTTTCTGAATACATTCCTCAGGATTTGCTCCATTATACTTAGATTTAGACATCTTTTCAAATGTAATTAGGGGGTCTTTACCCGTTTTGACAACTTTGGGATTTTGAATATCAGACAGGTCAACATCATCCGGTTTTAAAAATTTACCTGTGTCAGGATCAATAAATGTACGTCCATGCACCATACCTTGCGTAACCAATCGACGAACTGGTTCTCCATTGAGTTCTCCACCTGACCAATTATTGTTGTGATGTAAAAATTTGGCAACAAATCGAGAGTAAAGTAGATGGAGAATAGCGTGTTCAATACCTCCAATGTAGATATCAACTGGCATTAAATCAGATGCTCTATCGTATGAAAATATCTCCTTGACATTTTTGGGATCTGTGTATCGGAAAAAGTACCATGACGAGTCCATAAATGTATCCATAGTATCTGTTTCACGTTTAGCTTCGCCACCACAAGTAGGACAATGTGTATGTATAAATTCAGGACTTTGAGCAAGTGGTGCTCCTAAACCTGAAGGCAGAATAACTGGAAGCTGCTCATCAGGAACTGGAACAGTACCACAATTGTCACAGTGAACAATCGGGATAGGTGCTCCCCAAAATCTTTGACGTGAAATAAGCCAGTCCCTCAATCGCCATTGCACATCAAATCCACCTAATCCCGATGCTTGTAGTTTTTCAACAATCTTCTTTCCACCTTCTTTGCTAGATAATCCTGAAAATTCACCACAATTACTGTTGAGAAATCCTTCTTTACCAGTATAAATTTCTCCAGTTTCAGCGAAATCCTCAGGTGGGTTGATAACATATTTAATATCTTCATTTGGTTTGTTTTGAGTCCAGAACCCAAAATCTCGGGTATCATGCCCAGGACATCCCATGACTGACCCATGTCCGTAATCTCCAACAACATACGGTGCCACAAATACAGGAATATTAAATTCCTTAGGATTTAAAGGATTTGCAAGATACAGACCTGGAATCTGGAAACCTTCCTTACTATCCTCAGCAAAAGTTTTAGATCGTTCTATAAAATCAACCAAATCTGTGTTGGTCTTTGCATACTCTAATGTTAAAGGATGCGTTACAGAAATTGCAACATACTGAAGACCAAAAAGTGTATCTGAACGAGTAGTAAAGGTTTCCAATGATGTAACAGAATGTCCTTCAATTACTGGGAAAACAATTCGTGCGCCTTCTGATTTTCCAATCCAATTCTTTTGCATGACTTTCACCTTTTCTGGCCATTGATCCAACTTTTCTAAATCATCCAACAAAGAAGGTGCAAACTTTGTAATACCAAGAAACCATTGATTAAGCATTTTCTTTTCTACCAATGCACCCGATCTCCATGATTTACCATCAGCATCAACTTGTTCATTAGCTAAAACCGTTTGTTCAACAGGATCCCAATTGACCAATGATTCTTTTCGATACGCCAATCCTTTTTCATACATAAGTAAGAAAAGTTTCTGGGTCCATCTGTAATAATCAGGCGAGCAGGAAACAAACTCTCTTTCCCAGTCGAAATCAGCCAACATCCCTTTCATCTGTTCTTTCATATTTTTAATATTCGATTCCGTCCAAACTCCTGCATCAACTCCTCTCTCAATAGCTGCGTTCTCAGCAGGAAGTCCAAACGCATCCCACCCCATTGCATGAACAACATCATATCCTTTCATTCGCCTATATCTCGCAATCACATCACTAATCGTATAAACTCGTAAATGCCCAATATGAAGATTCCCTGAAGGGTACGGAATCATAGAAAGTGCAAAATATGAACTTTTATCATGTTCTTTCTTAGCAAATCTAGCTGGATTAGTTTCCCAAACTTTCAACCACTTCTTATCCAGTTCCTGAACTGATAATGGCTCCAGTGAAGCCATAGTGATATGACTGGAATGGAAAAGACGCGAAGGACATGTAGGCACACTTCGCAGTCGCTCTATACATAAAGTACTTGTCAATTTAAGTCGAAACATTATTGGTGTTCTACAACTTGACCTTTTGGATAAATGTTGCAGGTATTCTGAAAATCCATGATCCCTCGATAGATCAGATCTTCGTTTGAATGAAATTTTCAAGGGTTAGGGTTAGAATTAATGTCGATAAATTTCAGCCTTTTGTCTTCTTCAATTACCGTTTTTGTCTATCATAAACATCAAAACATTCTCAGTGAAATGCTCGATGATTTCAAGATACTATTTTAATTCACCCAATATCATTTTTAAAATAACAAAATATTACTATGAAATAGTAACAATAATAATTATTTTGTTTCTCGTCCCATATAAAATTTTATAAGTAAACATGAAGTAAATACGAGTAACAATAAAATATTTGCAAGATTTACAAATGCTCCCGATTGCTGATCCCGTCTTTCAAAGTTTCTTGAACAAATTCTGTTCTAAAGTTTTATTTGGATTCTTTTATATTTGATGGGGTAATTTGCGTCGTTCTGCAGTAAACAAAAACCCTGCATTTTGCAAGTTAGTTTTGCAGTGGAAATAGAGATTTTTGTTTGGCCCTTATGAACATCAAAAGAGCTGTGGGGATATTTCTTCTTACTATAACATTTTTTTTTTTTTTTTCCTTAACAGCAAAACACTGAATCTTTGAGCATATGTAGGTATCTAATTTATAAAGTAGAGAAATTAATCAAATCACAAGAATTAAATGATAATAATAAACATGTATTCACAGGTGTCTATACACATCTCAAACTTTTTGGGGTATATGTATATATAAATAAAAAAAAGGCAAGTCATAATAATAAAATAACTACGAACCAAACAAAAACAAAAAAAGGGTATTTTTTTTTTCAACATCTAAAAAAATCCTCTAAACATTGGTTCATTAGCAAGGTTGTCCTTGACAACATAATAAATAGTCATTAACAAAAACGGAAATCGGCTTGTAAAGTATGTCAGATATCCTTCAGGATAAGGCTCCATAGTTTTTCGAACTTCTGGTGGTAAATCATTGAAATGGTGACTTTTGTTTCTCATAGCTCTTAAGAGATCCATAATCCTATCGCCATGATACTTGCGATATTTCCCAAGATTGTCCACAAACTCTTTATCAAGGAGTTTATGCCAATCTTCACCAACCACTTTTAAAGCATGAGCTTCTAATAATTGTAATAAATCACTTGGGGGATCACGAACTTCAATATCAAATCGATCAGATGCTTTTAGCACAAAATCCAAACGTTTCTCAGGTGACCAAAACAATGGATGATTCAACACATCTTTAGCATCTGGTCGATTTTTAGGGTCTCTTGATATCATTAACGATATAAGATCTTGTGCTTCTACCATATCAGGTTGTGTTATGTCTTCTAAGGCATCCAGAGAATAATTGCCTTGAACAATATTTGCTTCCCGAAGATATTTATCGCCAAAGGGATGAGAACCCTTAGATAAAATGTAATAAAAAACACAGCCCAAAGAAAAAATGTCAATGGCTCTAGTTGCACGACGATTAGACAATGAATCGATTACTAATGGTTCAGAAGATGAACCTGCAGTATCACCCGAAACATCACTTCCACTAAGAATAGTATGATTATAGACACTATCATTTTCATCGATCAGCAACTCTGGTGCTCTCCAACCAGAAGTACCAGCAGCATTAGCGGTAGTAGCTCTAAAACTAGACTGATCACCTTCTAACTTCTTGCATAGTCCAAAATCTGATATAAGCATTCTGAAAGACCCTGACATACTATTTGCATTCTTAGGATTAATATTTTTCGGCGGTGCTACCAAAATGTTTTGAGGCTTTAAATCTCGATGGACAATTTTAAGACAATGTAGATGATAAACACCACTAGCAATTTGATGCAAAACTTGAGAAGGATTATCCATTGTAGAAATATCTTCAAATTTATCCGGTTTTTCAATCAAATCCTCAAGTGTACCAGGGCACAGTTCAAGAGCAATGTACAAGAAACGATCATTAACTTGTTTGCAAAAGTACCTGATAACATTTGGATGATCATCACTTTCTTGCAAAAGCGAAACTTCTTTAGTAGCAACTTCATAAAAATCTAAAAGCATTCTCTTGACAGCAACTTCTCTATTTTCAAAAGTTCCTTTCAAAACCACAGTACCATGGCTTCCATATCCAAGTACATCTTTCGATACATCTAAAAGACTAGCAGCCGGAATTGGTGTACCAGAATAAAGAGCTTCCGCACCAATATTAGCATCTTTTACAACTTGAACCAAAGCTGCTTGATCTTGTTCTTCCTTTTCTCGTTTTTTAGCAAGATTATTTTTGCGGCCTCCTCTGCTTCCACGCTTTCTTTTCTTCACGAATTGATTACCTTCTGCAGGTAGATCAGATTCAGGCTTTGTAGGTTCCACAATCTCAACCGTTTTACCTGTATCCAACGCATTCTCAATACTGGGCTTTATATCAGATTCTTTTTGATTCTGAGTTCCCGAGACACGATCATCGTCTTGAGTAGAGGTGGGATTTTTTTCCTTGGTTGCTGATCGAGTATTTTCCCCCGCTTGGGACGAGATCAAAGGTTTTTCCTCAACTTCTTGGGGTTGACCTTGAAGTTTCTCTAAAATTTCAGCTAACCCTGAAACTTGATTTAACCACCCATAGCGTGCAGCAAGCAGTAAAAAGATGAAGAAAACAAAAAAGGCCAAAGCATTTTCCAAAATTCTAATTACACCATTAAGTACTCTGGATCGCGAAACAGATTCCGTTGGAGGCTGAGGTGGTGTAGGAGGTAGCGGGTTAGGTGGTGAAGAACGAGATATTTCAGATGGGGGTCTCATTCCTTTGTTTCTGTAATCATAATGATATTGAAAACCAGGTTGATAACTTGATGCAATTGTGCGAGCTGGTCCTTCAATTCCAAGACGTTGAGGTTGAGAATAAGTTTTTCTCGAAATGCTAAAAGGATTTCTATCGTTAACCATGGTGTGTACTCCAATAATAGATTGCGATAATTGTTCATAATTCTTAAAGACAACTAGTGGGTTTTCACTCCATGTAGAAAAAGGTGCACTTCTCACTAACGATGGAAAATTAGCACCTGACATAGCAAACCATTGGCCTGTTTCAGTCCTTTGTACATATGCACTATTCAGAAGATATTGATCCTCGGGTGTTGGTGAAAAAAATTCTGGCTGAGGTAATAGCATAAGACTAGAATCTCCATAAGAGTTTTGGGGTTGAAACACGTCAAATATATTGACAGCTAGTGAAGAAATATGACCCACCCATCTCGCTGGTTTTTTCCTTCCATCAGTTGAAAGTGCAAGAATCGAGTTGTCATAGAGGGGCGTTACGTAAAGATGATCCTCGGTAGCAACATGCTGCGCCTTCAGATCGGCGTCAATATTATTCGGTCCCCATGTTGAGTAAGTAACATTCCAAATATTTTCGTTTTTTCCATGAATCTCCAATGTATAATCTATCAAAGTTAGTACAGACAAAATTGTGGCGCGTATAATTCACAAATAATTCAAATATCATACCAGTTCTTCCAATAAGAAACGAGCTTCCTTTTCCGACACCTATTCGAGCTTCATTATCAAATTCATTTAGTCGATCGTAGCAATCATTATTATTATCATTATCGTCGTCGTCGTCATCACCATCAGTGGTAGGGTATGATGTAGTTGTTTCGGTTTTGTGGGATGTTTGAGAAAAGCTAGACTTTCCGGAGCCATAGGCTTTTAAAATTTTTCCGGTAGCAGATTCAATCGAATAAAGAGTAGTGCTATGGCTACCAATGTAAATTTTGTCATCACCTCGTAATGAAAAAGGTGATTGCATTACTAACTCTTTAATTGTTATTGGTAGTTGTTGAAGCCCTGTATCCGGGGTAAAATAATACAGGAGACCATCACCTTGTGGTTCGACGATCCAAATAATTTCACAATCTCCACAGTCCGAATTTGGTGAATTAAAGTGCTCGTTTGATTTATTTTTCATTGTTTCGGAAGTGGCGACATGAACTAAGGGCTTGCCACCAGGAATTTGCCATAATTTTAGCCCAGTTTGCCGGTCTAAGGCATGTAAAGATCCATCGATTGAAGAAATTAAAATCATATCGGCTATCACCCAATCGTTTATCGATCTATATTCAATGAGTGAATTATGTTTTTGATGATGTAGTGAAGCCACTGTTGAAGGCTCTTGTGCTAGAAAATGGTTAATTGATTTTGATTTTGATGTTGATGCAGCTGAGTGGAATGGAATCTGACGACCTGCGTCGTTATGATACAATAATTGTTGGTTGTTGTTTGGAAATTTCTGGTTTTTTCTTTGGGCTGTTACTACTACGCTGAGCAATGAAACAAGCGCCAGAAACAGAAATGGTAGACTCTGTATCCGCGACGCTCGTAACCAAGAGTTCAGCATAATACTGGATATGAAAGAAATAAATGCTTAGAAAATTAGAAATCTATGAAGCTGATATCTAATGGCGAAGTATAAAAGCAATGCTGGTAATAGATATATTATATGTATTTTTTTTTTGTTTTCTTTAAAAACAAAGAATTGTGGTGAAAAGTTTCGAAGTAATATTTCAAACTCCACATCCAACTCGGCAAATTTTTTGTACTGTTACCAAAAACCCATCTGGGTTAGGTCTAAGTATTAAACAATATTCAGTTCAAACCTTCTTCATCCACCCATCTACTTGTATTTAAGGCGTAGTAGAAGTATTCGTATCTGTCCTTTTTGATGCTATTTCATTTATACATTATTATCAACTCCCTTAGTTAGTTTTCATTGCCATCAATCATGTATTACATACATAGATATGTTTGTACATAGTTAGATATTGTAATTTGGAAATACTCCTAGCAAATACAAAGATATTAACAATTGTTCTGTACAAACAATCCTGTCTGACCTTTGCTGTGTCCTTATTTATTCCTATAGTACAGAAAAGAATATAACGCAATGGTAAGATTTATAGTAGTATTTGACACGGTTCTCTGAAAAGTGTCTCAAATGTCGGAAATAATTTTTTATTTTTAAAAATTGAAACAATTTCTGAATCTAATATCTTCATAATAAACATAGCTTCCAGTGATATTGAAATTGTGCTTTATAAAAGGTGAATTTTTCTAGCGCTATGAATATGATATTCAATTCTAATACAGCTCTTTAAATCTTGTTATTTAATAGCATGTTTCCTAAATAAATCTGATTTACATAGACTTCGCGTACATAACCCAAAATGTTTCATGGTACGTACTCCAATGAATGTACAATTATCATAACAAACAAGTCTTAGTATTATATATTCCAAGAAATACAAAAATTATAATATGTGCTATTTCTAAATGATCAATACGGTACCGACAACAGCGCCAATTAAAGCAATACTGCTCATTATATTAGAACTTGCTGCACTGTTATCAGATGAACTTGATTCAGAACTAGAATCGGAACTAGAATCTTCTGATTCAGAGCTACTTGTAATATTTTCAGTCAACATGACAACAGGTTCATATTCTGTTGATGGAGTTTCAGCCTCCAAAGTTCCGTTCCAACAGTACTTTTGGAAACATTTTTGGCATTGTTCAGTTTGTGATTGATTTCTGCGTTCCAATTCACGTTGAATGATTGCACATCCAACACATGCACCCCATTCAGAATCGGTAGTGGAATTGAGTTGTGTAGCGGTATTGTAACCGTTTTGAATCATGCTATTAAGCTCATCTTCGTCGTATGTCATTTGGAATGTGGAAGTATTAGACATGTAAGAATAAGGATAATTAGAGGTGTAAATAATTAAAGGTGGGCTGTAGTCGTCAGGAGAATCGGTTTCTTCACGTAAGGTGGTAAAGTTGCTGGCATAACAACCAAAGAAAACAGGACGTTGATTTAGTCCCATGTTTACAAAAGTGTTGTTATCAGGAACTGAAGGGAAGAATGTGTGATTATTTTGAGAACCAAATTGTCTAACATAAGTTGCTCCGATTGAAGCACCATTGGGCCAATTATAAGTGGTATCAGCAGAGTTATCATAAGCAAAAATAACATCAACATCACGCTGAGATTGCTGCAGAGGGTAGAAAGGAACGTTTTGATTATCTTCACCGCCATCAACAAGATCCAAATATTTAGATTGAGCAATTGTGGAGTAGTTACCAAGCAATCCGTAAAATGGATTGGGTGCCCAAATAGCAATATCGTTATTGTCTTCATCAAAATTGGTAAGAATACTATAGGCCAAATCGTAAAGAACTCCCGAAACACCTGTCGAGTTAATTTGAAGAATGAATTGGTTAAAAAGAGAACTTGAAGTACCCAAAACAAAACCACCATTGTCAAAACCGGTAACACAGGAGGTGCTATTAAAAGGTTCACCATCGGTAACATTCGAACCCATGTAGTAGAGATCAGTGAACGAATACAAAGTAGGATCCCAAGAGCCCAAGTGGAATGGGGTAAATTCAAAAATGGTTGAGTTTGACGAGATAATTTTAGTATTCGGAGCTCTACCCACACTGATTACAATGGGGAAAGGCATTGTATGGGAGGTAAATGCATCGAAGTTTCTAATATCTGAGAACTGCAGGGCGGGTCCACCATCGTCTAAATCAATAAATTGTTCAGACAAAGCTCTACCCCAAATATCGGTAATAGAGACATTGAATCCAGCATCTTGTTTACCCTCAACTTCATCAGAAATTGTGTCATAATAACTTGCAGTTGAGAAAATATTGATTCCACCAGGGTTGAAGATTGAGTGAGACAAATCCCATAAGTCTTCGTTAGCTTGTATGTCGGGAATAGTGGTGAAATTGTTTAGGACTACCGAGTTAAGCATCCAATTACCACCTGACAAACCAGCAAAGTAAGTAGCAGCCTGCACTATACCACCTAGGTGACCTGCTTCAGTTGAATTAGGAGTTCTCTCATCCAAAGCAGCGAACTGACCAGCACCTGCTAACATGGCTCTGTAACCACCACCAGAGAAAGCCATACCAATTGAAATAGTAGTATTACTTAAGAATGAAGTAGCATTAAAATCAGACATTCCTTGACGATCCAAAAACTCAATCAACTTTGGCTTGGTAACTTTATGCCTTTCTTCGATCCAATCTGTTTCATTTTGTGAAAGTTCTGCTCCGTTTTCGAGGAAGTTTGACTGCCAGCTTGGACATTCAATTCTAGACGGAGTATAGGAATTATCAGGATTCCAAGCAGATACCAGTGATGATAATGTTATTAGATTTATTAACCAAAGCATTGTGAATGGTGAAATAATTGGAGAAGAAGAAGAAGAAAAAGGATTTTCCAGGGGAATTGAAGATATTTTGTACTAAAAGGGTACCGTGACATAACGCCTGATTTGAAAAGAAATGTGCGCCGCAATTATGTGGTGAAATATTATATAATCACGTATAATGTATAGTGTGGAGTATGATGAAATGAAAAATATAGCGATGAAATAAATAGAAGACTGCTACTTCGCCACTATGAATAGAAATTTTAATAGAATTCAATTAATAATTCATTTCTGATTTACTGCTATTTCTTTCAAATCACCATGTTGACCCATAGCATATAGATAGCAGTGTGTAGAAGTACTAACTCCACTTACTACTGTACAATCATTTATTTTTTTTTTAATTCAATAGCATCGATTACGGTATATCTAAGGCCTTAGCCCCAGATCGTTGTAACTTAAAACTTTCAAATGAAAAAAAAAAAAAAAAAAAAAAAAAAAAAGAAAAAAAGAAAAAAAAATTGATGATCCTCTGGAACTACTCCACTTCAAATCTATTCCAAAAAGAGTTACAATTAACGGATTACCCTTCCTTTCCTTAGCCCAGAACTGTCATATTGATGAAAAATAAGCGAAATTCCAAGAGAAATTGTAATTGTTTTGTTCTACAACTGCTCTGGCCTCTATTTAGGCTTCAGTTATTCAACAATTCGACTCAGATTTTATTTGTATTTACATGTATCAATGGTAATAGTCTTCTCCAAATCCTTTCCTATGCCGAAGATGCTTGAATGGATAAATCTATATAGTACATGAAGTCATTCATCAACTGGTAAAATACCTTTCTCAAACTCTGAGTGGCATGAGACCATCGTAACTCTTACAATCACATCACAGTTATCAGTACTATGTGGTACAAATATCTCAATTACATGGAAAATGGCCCCCAATTCAGCTGAAATATAAACATTTTTTAATGTTTATAGAATTATTCAGATAGGATATTAAATGGGCTCACCACATTTTCCAAGACTTCTTATCATATGCTAACCCTATCATGATAAAAATTACAATATAATTCTAACACACAATTTTCTAAGACAGTTTATTATCAGATGTGTTACGCAATTTCTGCTTTGTTCACGAAACAATGCCTTTGTTTATGATAGTACCATAATTTTTTTTATCTTTTTTCCCTTTATTGATTAAAATATTTTAGTTTATTTCATAAAAAGAGCTTGATATTCCTAAGGTTAGAGCGTTTGAATGTAGAGTGGATGTGAAAATAATGTAAAATATATAAATTGATATGTGCGTGATAGTAATAAAAATAAAATAACATAAATATAAGTTTTGAACTAAACTGCAACTTGCGGTTGCTGATTCTCAATTCCTAATCCTACAACAGAATTTCCTTCTAATTTCATTTTTTCTCTTTTTAATCTGGCTCTTCTCTTTGCTAAGGTTTCAACTTGATCATTTTTTTCTTCTAACTTCTTCTTTTTTAATCTTACTCTTCTTTGTCCGAGTGATTCATTAGGATTAGCGTCGGCCTCTTCATCTTGAACAAGAATTTGACTGCCACCGATGGTCGGGGCATATGTGGTATTCACATTTTGTGCAGACAATCCTAATCTTGACATTCGATCGAATTCAGATGCAGTATAAATTGTCTTGGTGTATTGTTTACGATCTTCGTAGTCCTGATTGGCAATAGCTTCTAGTTCAAGTAACGATTTAGAGTGACGGTAATCTAACGGATGGCCAGAATGTGGTTGTCGAACAAGTTGATTGGTATCTGCAAGTTCCCCATTAATCGTTTCAGTTGCAATTGCATTACCAGTAGTAGTGTCATAATAAACTTTTCGTAGTCTGGCTTTACGTCCAGCTTTTCGCATTTCCAATTCTTCAATTAGTGATGGCGGCTGAACTCCAACAGCAGGAACAAGATGACTACTATATGCAATTGATCCACCCAAAAGCCCACGATCAGTAATTGGAGCATTTGGATTAAAACTAGTAAATGCAAAATCATTCAATGTTTTCCCACTAATAGATCCAGTTTCAAGATATTTATCATCATCAGGTTCCTGAGGATTTCCATTTTCTTCGTCAATAAGAATATCCTCCTGATATTCTTCATCACTTGGAAGTGTTGCTGCATCACTTTTAATACCATCATCATACTCTTCTTCCATATATATTGGTTGCATATATTGCTGTTCTGCCCATGATGGACGATAATTCCAATCGTCACTATCTTTGAGTTCACCTACACGGCCAGCAGGAAGGTTATTGCTTAGTTCTTCATAGTTAGATACACCTTCTTGTAATTCATCTTTCAATTCATCATCATCACTTCCAGTAGTATCATCTTCGTCGCCGCTTTCATCTTCATATTCGTTTTCAGAGTCCTCTTCTTTCATAGAAATTACTTCTTCTGACTGTGATTCTAAATTACTGTTATTGACTTCTGAACCAAATTCTAAAGCATCCTGATTACCTTCTAAACTCTTCCGACTTCCTGCTTCTTCCAACTTATGTTCACCAATAACAGTAGAAAAAGTATCATCTACAACATCATCGGTACTTTTATCAATAACATTAGACTCGTATTCATCAACAACAACGCTATTGGATTTCTTCTTCATCTTCTTCTTTGACTTCTTCGATTTTTTCTTCTTTGTCTTCTTTGAATCTTCATTATTCAGGTCTAAATTCGCCATACTCTCTAAATCTACACTCTTAGTTGGAAATCCATCTAATGTAGATGTATTACTATACCTTCTAGTCATTGTAAATTTTGTGTCTCCATTATCTACATGCCAAATAGGGGGAGCAGGGAATCCCTTGTTACCTATATGAAGCATACTTCCTGGACGTCTTGCAATCGGCTTCCCCATTTTAGCCATCATTTGATTCTTCTTAGATAATAGTGGAGGAAGTTTGAGTACAGCTGGGATAGGAGCTGGATAGTGTTTTCCGTTTTCTGTAGTTGGTGGAGGTTCCAAATGCTCACTACGAAAGTTGCTAGCCGTCAAAGGAATAAACGTTGAAAGAGTTCGAGAATAACTATTTCGTCGAGGTAATATGGGGATAGGAGTCATTTCGGATAGTGGTCTTGTGTTGAATTCCAATTCACCTTCGGCTGTTTCTTGACCTTCTTCGGTATAATCTACTGAAGATTCATTGACTGAAATAGAATCTATGCCGCCACTAGAATCTAAGATGTTACTACTGGCTTGCGAATAGAGAGAATCACGTATCTCAGGTCCACCGCCAGTTATTCTAGATTGAGGAAAGTATGGATTCTCCAAGGTAGTCTCATTATATGATACAAAAGAACTTGACTCACTAGCTTGACATGATCTAGATTCAAAACCATCATAGCTTCCCGTCTGATATGAATCCATATAGTAAGAGTGATTCATGGGACCTGTACTCTTGGGGACTGAAGCCACAGGAACTACAGGTACACCTTCTTCATCAATTGAATCTTCATTGTCAAAACTGAATTTAGATCTATTGTCTGTCTCACTTCTGCAGTTGTTAGAACTGCTAACAGATTCGTGATCTTCAGCGTGCACAACTACACCAGAAGAAAAACTTCCAGAATTTTGTCTTTGAAGATTTGAAGAACTAGGGCCTATAGTGGAAACATGAGCTTCTGAGTCGACAATTTCACCCTCGATTGTTGCATCAGATTCCCATTCTGAGGTATTCTGGCTGCCTTCTTCACTATGGTCCACGTAACCTGATTCTCCAGAAAATCCTTCAAACGAAGAGTCGAATTGAACGTTATCCCCGACTTTAAAAGAACTTGATCCAATCATGTTAACTGTTCCAATTTTCACTTGTGATTTTGAATCTGTAGCAATAGCAGCAGCAGTAGCCGATGAAGATCCAGGAGATATTGACCTTGTAATAATAAGCTCCTTGCTTGATGTAGAACGAACTTGCCGTAGCATTGGTCGAGGTTCGATTGAATTGGTCGGGAAATTAAAGGTACCAGGTGTTGGGCCATCAATTGGAGATTCTTGGACAGAGTTTGATTGGGAATATGACGATGATGCAGGGGACGGAAGAACTGAATCCCCTTGTTGATTCTGGTCCTGGTATGTCATATACGGCTCACAGCTGATATATAAGGTATTTGAAATAGTTGCAGGTTGAGAGGAAGGAGATGACGATGATGAATAGAGCTCAAAATTTGTTCCATTTGCATCAGACATTGGTTGGGAAAGGGTTGAAGGTTTATGCGACGATGCGAAATGTTGTGTCGATTCATGCGGTAGGGATCCTAAATTGTTTTCCGTTGTAGGTTCTACGATAGAAGTTGAGCTATATGTCATTATCCCATCATCGTTGTCATCGATATATACACCATCAAAATCACCAAAATCAGCACTGTTGATATCGTCAGAACGTTGCTTTGAATGGCCAAGTCGAGGAGGTTGCATTAATACTGGAGGAGCATCAAAAGTTCTTCGACTTATAACGGGTGTAGCGACAATCTGGGGAATATTATTATAAAAGGCTGAAGCAGAAGAATTTGGTAAATGCTGCGAAGATTGCGCTTTCATGGCTGATTTAGCCACATAAGAAGGGTCCGCATTGGGGTCATGATGTAACTGAACTTGAGCCGGTAACTCTACCTCTGTTCCCACTTCAGGAACTTCATCGAAGTCAAGGGCAAAAAATCCAGACGCTCGTTTGGTAGAAGGATTCCTCGCCAAAGTATCAAAAGAATTTTGTTTTGAATGGCGCTTCGAAGGAGAATTCGGAGTACTCGACGGAGACTTTTTGGATTTGAAAATTCCCATGTATTATCTTTTAAGATTGTGATGGCTTTAGAAATATTTCGGTTGAAAAAGGGGAAGGGAGAGAGAAGAAACAAAAAAAATTGGTATTTTGAGGATTAGAAAAGTGACATGTAACAGAAAAGGCGGAGGGTTATTTTTAGTGGTTGTAATTGTTGTTTACTATACGAAATTTAAAAGGGGAAGGAGGGGATGAGGTCAGTGCTCTCGGGTCACTCAACTGAACTGGGATTACATGGTTACTGCTACTATTCACGGTATTAGAAATTCATGTCTACATATACATTTACATTCACGTACTATGTATCTATGTACATTGATTCACAGATAAATCCTCGTGCCCGATTGTTTTGGATCTGTTGGCAACATGCACTAAATCTGGATTTATTTCCGCTTACAACGAACTTTTTGTTTACTTTTCAAAAATATGTTTAATTCTTGAGATTTAATCTTTAATACTTTATTTTTAAGTCATATGTGTTATTTCCTATTCTCTATTTATATATTTATTTATATTTTTCTTATCTGGAGAGTTGTATTCTAGTTGAATGTATATACTCTAGATATGGCAGGTTGGAATATATTATGAAAACATGGCAAGTCCATGGGAAAACCCAGAAACCAGATTTACCGTGGTATTTATATTATAGTAAGGATGTTAACGCAGGGCGTTGTATTAGAATGCATCGATTTTGGATGGAAAATGCCGAAAAAAAATGTGGTCTACGCCAAGTTCGAACCAGGGACTGAGATCTGGCACACCCGCACAGGTCGGCAATTGGAAGTTGAAACCTGCGCGTACTACCACTGTATTGTAAAGCAGGGTATAGGTTGCTGATCCAAATTTCCGTCTAATCTCGATTATCATAATCCATACCATTACACATCTTTACCTGTCAGAAAGTTTAAATATATAAATATATAAAAGTTATGTTAGTATTCTTTTTTTATTTGCTGGTGTTGGTGACATGGTTATGGCTACTGTTTAGAAGGATAGGCCAGAACTCAGAAAGAAGGTCATGCCTGCCATCGTTGTTCATCAAGCCAAGCCTTGGAGAAGAAGAGATGGTGACTACCTTACTTTGAAGACAACGCTGCTGTTATTGTTAACCCCAAGGGTGAAATGAAGGGTTCTGCTATCACTGGTCCTGTCGATAAGGAATGTGCTGATCTTTGGCCTAGAATTGCATCCAACTCTGGTGTTGCTGTTTAAAGATAATAACAATATAGCGAAATAAAACTACCCAAAAAAAAAAAAAAAAAAAAAAAAAAAAAAAAAAAAAAAAAAAAAAAAAAAAAAAAAAAAAAAAAAAAAAAAAAAAAAAAAATTTTATACGGGAGCTCGCGCACAATTGAGTGGAATCTCAAGCTCGAGCCCGTCCTGAGTCAGGTTGTAAATGTTTTGTCCCTCCACATCAGGGCATGCTAAAATTGCTTGTGACAGATAAACAGGTTTTCCCATTGCACGTACATTGGTGTACAGTTGCCGATCAGAAAAATTTAATTCTGGCCGTTATGAAATGCAGGAAACAACAACCGCACAGTGAGTAATGTGATATAGAACGTCTGAAACAGGCAAAACACAATAGGAGTAATGTAAGTTCGAAGGTTTGTAACAGGTGAAACACAACACATTCCTCTTAAATATAAATATTTTTATTGCTAAGGTAACTATATAAGACTATGAACAGAATTGTTATTGATTAACTTAGTTTCTACCTTTTGTGATATGTATTAATT
>JAJMJJ010000321.1:0-21712 GCA_030568955.1 Geotrichum siamense (nom. inval.) | reverse complement strand
ATTCGAGGTGATGACGGATCCAGCATGAATTTCTGAAGTAAATCTACTCATTGTGTGCGATATACTTCCGCCATCATGTGACCAACCTTAAATAAGTACAAACGGAAGCGTTCTTTTTTCGTCCTGTAACAAATTTCATTTCTTCGATGCTTCTGAATTAAAAAAAAATCATTTCTTCTTTCTCCTCCTTTTCTTCTAGCTTTTTTTGCATTTAGGACATAAAAGTTGATTAATATTCTACACTAGAAGGAAGATAAAACAGTTCGCTCTGATAGTGTTGATTGGGTATGACTAGCGACGACTTGATAGGACAAATACAGCATTCTTCAGGATTGGATAAAGTTGATGCTCTTAAACGGCTTCGAAATCAAATAATTGGGAATGAAGATTTGAAATTACGATGCGTGAAAGATGACAGAGCTGTGAAGTTGATTGTTGAATGCTTGTTTGAAAAATCATGTGCTTCTGAAGCCAGTATTTTAATTTGCAGCCTATGCTATGGTATGTTCATTCGGATTTTTCCACGATGAGCCATGTCACGAAATGCTAACATTCTTGTTTCATTTTTAGGATCAAAGCCAATTATTCACCATCTTTTGAAATATCCGATAATGGAATTAATTTTGGGGAATGCAGAACTATCTGTGATGCCTGCTTGTTTGAAGGCATTGGAGGTAGCTTTGAAAGTCTATCCTATCACTTTATCTGTTCCTGATATTTATGTGAAACTCCTCAATGACCCCGAATCATCGGTTGAAACAATCACACAAATATGTTTGCTTGTCCCACTATTAAAAGGGTGTGAAGTTCTTACATCTGCTTTAGTCAAAATAGTTAAAACTCGACCGCCAAATGCAGCAGCCTTAATTGCATTGGCTAGTGTTGCCAAAGGTGATGAAAAGCTTGATCTTAATTATTTATCGACGCTTACTCGACATAGTGATAAAGGAGTTAGAGTAGGTTCAGTTAGCGTGATATTGTCAACTAATAACGGTTATATTGGTGGAAAAACAGTGCTATTTCCAGCACTGATAGCGATGCTAAATGAAAAGGATCGTGATTACGATTATTTAATTTTTAAATCACTTGCCATTATTTGTCGGGAATATGCCGATCTTGCTGAAGAGGTTGGACTTATTGATCGGGTTTGCACAAGATTGATAAGTGAAAGTAAAATGGATACTCCTATGGAGGAAGAACTTTTGTTATTGGCAGTATTTTCACTGGATAGTGAACGAAATCGAATTAATATTGCGAAACGAATAGGTCCCTATTTACACAAATATATCGACCCTAGTATATCTACTCGAAAGATCTGCATTGCAGGTTGTCATTTAATAAGGACTCTCAGTTATAGCGACGAGCTAATAAATCTAAAAATCACTATGACTCCACAGATTCTTAAAAATTTACGAACTATATTTGCATTTTTTGTCCGTTTTACATCAAATTCAAATCTTGAACAAATCAAACAGATTTCTCAGCAGCATAACGAACTTAAAACAAGTGCTATGGCTGCACTTATCAACATAATCCATCATTTACCGAGAGAAGGCATGGATCTTTTCTTAGAATATATTGTTTCTGGAATGAGTTCCCTTTATGCGCCTTTACGTCTAAATTCGGTTTGGGCGCTAAAGCATATGATAACTGAAACTTGTTTTTATGTGCAATCAAAACTTGCAAATGGGCAACTTGTTACGCTTTGTCTTCACGAGAAGCATCCAGATATTCGAGCGCAGGCTCTTGGATGTTTGCGCAACTTAGTAACTCTTTCGCAACCAATCACGCCTCCTATTACCACTCTCATTGATATTTTCATGCAGATGAGCACGATATCAGCCGTATCAACCGTTTACACAATATCTAATTTATCTGTACACAATGAGTATGCTGAAGCATTTTCCCAATCGCAAGATTTGGTATCCTTATTAATTTATTTCATGTCGCATACTGAAGAACCCGTACGACTTGGTTCTATATGGGCCATTCACAACATGATAGTGGATAAACCTAAAATTGCTTCTGAACTTCAAAAACGTGGAGTTTGTGAAGCCTTATTTTCAGGCAGTGATGAAAACAATTGTGAAATCCATGAAAAAAAGATACAGTTACGGAAAATTTTTAATGAACTAAAACAGCATGGTCCTAACCAATCAAATGAATAGGTGCAAGACTATGGATTATAATTAACATTATGATAATGTTTACAGAATTTAATATACCCTATATAATAAGTAATAATTGAAATGAGTTTCTAATATATTTTTTATTTTAGTTAATCACTCGATTTATATTTATATAAAAGATTTTTGCTTTGGATTACTGAATCCCTTTAACTATATCATCCCATTCTTCTTCTACTTGATCAACCTAAAAAATTTTCTTGTCAGTTATAAATGTATTTTAAGGATATATTCAACCAACTTACAAAATTCCAGAAATTTCTATCTTTTAACGTTTCTAAAATTTGTTTTCTTAAAGATGTTTCAAAAGTTCTCTTTTTCTGTGGACGATCTGATTGGATTAAACTGGAAAATGGAATTTGGGGTGGATTATCTGGCATTGGTAAAGGTCTTTTAGTCCTTGAATCTTTTTGGAAATCATTTTTAGAAACTTCAGACGTTTGATTTATCATTGTGGTTGGCGTTGGGTAAGTTTCATTTGTTGTTTCTTTCGGTGTAGATTCCAAATTTGTATATAAACCATTATATGACTTATTTCCGATGGCACAATATTTGTCACCTACAATTGAAGTAGATGTAAAAGTCTCATTAGACAGTTCTTGCTGCTTACTGCTTAGATCTTCTAAAAAACTCCCAGAATACTGAATGTCTGAAAAAATTTCTGAAACTTTTATTGAATCGAGTGAGAATGGATTTTTTGGATCCATTAAATTTCCTTTAAGCTGGGATGAATCATTTTCGTTTTGGTCAAATTCAGATAATTGTTGTGAAACAGTTTGTGTCCTTTGAGGGTACACTGTACCATTGCTATTGTGATGAGATGATTCAAAGGTATTGTAGTCATTTGTTTCAAGTGGCTTTTCTACAAATCGATTTTTAGAAATGTGACCTTTTAATCCAGAATTTGTATTACCCGAGCCTGAGTTTGAATCCATAGTTCTGTCCGATCGTTGTTTCGGGGAACTGAGCGTAATACTTTTATCTTGGTTTTCGAACAATTCTCGATCTTTGGACATTTCTGGCAATGTGTTTAAATTGTCTTGATTTAAAACATTTGGTGCTGGTGGTATCGATATTTCTGATGAAGGTGTTATGATATAGGATGCTAGTATCGATTGTGAATCAGAAACCTTTTCTGTAGTGTCATAACCTTCAGAATCTTCTTTGTTCCCTAAATTTGGGCTATTATCAGTTTCAGACGATGTTGTCTTTAAATTCCTAACGGGGACTTTAACCTTCTTAACGTGTCGAAAATCAGGAGAATCTTTTATAATTAACGGGCAACCTAGTTTTTGCAACATACTAATTGTTGAACAGTAAACTTCAGTTTCCAGTATTTGTACCTGAAATCTACGAGTCTGCAAAATCTAAGTTAATAACATGAAACGTTTGTTTCCATTATTCAAACATCAAACTTCTGGACCTACTTACAAACATTTTTTCTTTCTGCCTTTCCAAATAGATAAAACCTACTACTGGATGTTTTGCAACGATGTTAAATGGTAAAGACCCAGAAGCTACAATTTCTGGAAATGTTTTGTAGAGATCAGCAATATTTAGTTCTACCTATATCGCAGTGTTACTATATTTCATCAAATTCAAGGAGCAAAATCAAATATTAATACCTTAGAATGTTTTCCATCCAGTGAACGATACATCCTACCCACCTTTATTACTAATGGAGGAACACCGATGCTGTTTTCCAATTTGCATAATCGAAGGCACAACACAGGGCTCCCCATAATGTGATTCCATCCTTTCGGATCTGGAACACTGAAATTTAGACCTTCCGGAGTTTCGATAATATCAGTATGATATGAATATCTTGATAACCTTGCAGCCAGGACAGTTTTTTGATTGGTTGTCATATTAAATGGGTCAAAATCACAGCGAAGATTAAAAAGAATAAAATAAATGTCACCTAGTTTATTACACCAATTGATCCAACTTTTCCCAAATGTATTGATCTAACCCAATCTGGTTGAGCGACAGGGACTATTTCCAAAATTTGCGAAATTCCAAAAAAAATTGGTGCCTATCCTGCACAGAGATAATACTGTTGAACGACTTCAATGCTGTAATTCAAACATTTCATAGTATCTTTACACATATATGATATGTACATGTATACACACAGTACTAATATGTTAGAAATCCTTGAAGGTACTTACAAAATTACCAAACATACCATTATTTATCCGATGGGCTCGTCATATTTAAAAATGTATGTTAATATAGTAAACGGTGAAATGATTTCCCTCCCAAACCAAATATATTCATTATTCCAAACTCAACCTTACTCTCGTATAGAAAATTTAGTAATAAAACAGAGATTTAAATGATATGGCGTAAATCCATCTGCATATACACACATTCATACTATCCGAGCTTTGTTATAGCTGCTGTGGCTCGTCCAAGCGTATTTGACTACAATACGGCTGAATTTCAGTTGTTGCTTGGGCAACACATATTAAAGTAAAGATGAGCCACAGCTTTCTACAATTTTCAAGCCACATTAGTATATACGCAAAATCACATGAGAAAGCGTAATTTGTTAATACTGTGGCTTCATTTCTGAGCCACAATTTATTGGGGTTTGGATCCTCCAGCGGTGATTTAATCAATAACTGAAAAAAAAAAGTTCACTTTAAGACCAATTTCATCCGCTCCTTCTTAATATTTTTTTTGTTTCTATAGCATCTTTAGTGGAATAGATATAGCCATGCCATCTTCTCGTTCATCGTCCCATAAACCTGCGTCTGACGAGTTGATTCAAGATCATCCTTTCCCAATTCCTGGTGATCTATCGACTTTCGGCTATGAATCATACACTACCCATCAAGTGTTGGTCCAGCAGGTAGCGTATGGCATCTCGGGCTCGATCTTTTCATATTCTCCTGAATCTTTTGGACTTGACTCCGCAGTTGTCAGATGGAATCGTTTTGGTCAAGCAAACGCCCAGGGTAAAATTCCTAACCTCAATCAACTTGAAAGTAGAACTGGTGCTGCTTCCATCCTTCTCGGTTATATTTACAACAACCTTTATAAAGACTCAGAGTTGCCAATCCCTCAATCTATTTTAGCTTCTACTGCTAGTTTGAAGCTCATGGAACCTGTTCTTGCTCAATACGCTGTCAACCCATCTAAAAAGTTCCCTGTTGTTTTTAATGTTGCTTCAGTTGATTTTGATGATGAAACTGGTTCTTTGGTTACTGATTACGCAACTGCCTTAAAAGCCTCTAGAGATCTTGGTTTAGGTCTTGTTTCTTCTAATTCAGTTGCTGAAGCCCAACACATGACTGTTTTGGTTTCGGCTCTTTCTTCCATTTTGCCAACAGTCCACATCTACGATGGTATTAGAGGTGTACGTGAAACTGTGAAGACTACTGACACTTTGAGCGTGTCTGAAATTGGTAAAGTTTATACTAATATTGTTTCTTCGCAATCTGAAGATGGACCCATTGTTCAAGTTCTAAGCACTTTGCAAAAAATCAACAATGCCTTTGGTACTTCTTACAGACCTTTCGAGTATTCTGGTAGTGCATCCGCTAAGACTGTGGTGGTTTCTTTTGGTTCTGTCGAATCTACAGTTGCAGCGAAAGTAGTTGAAAATTTGTCATCTTCTGGTAATGCTGTGGGTGCTATCAATGTCCGTGTTTACAGTCCCTTTATGGAAAAGGAGTTCTTTTCCGTCCTTCCCTCTTCTGTTGAAATAATTGTTACTCTTGGTCAAGTTGATTCTGAGGCTCAAGTTAATAATCCTTCTTACCAGTCTTCCCTTTTCTTGGATGTCGCTACTGCTTATACTCTGAAGTATGGATTTAAATCTTGTAAGATAGTTGATCATAAGTACGCTCGCAGCAAGGTTTGGACCTCTGATGATTTTTACACTCTTTTCCATGTTAATTCTCCTTCTGATACTATTGGAGATGAGGTGAAAGATGCAGTGTTTTGGGATCTTGATAATTCACAAACTGTTGATACTCCTAGTAGAATCACTCATACTATAGCTATCGATGGTGAGAGTACAGTTGGTCATGTTTCATATTATGATAATGAAGTTCTTGGTGGTGTTATTGAATCTCAACTTTGTGTTTCTGTAGCAAAAGTTAAACCCCATTATATTTCTGAGCAGAAAGACTTTATTTTTGTCAACTCTCTTGACATAATTAAGAACTATGATATTCTTGCAAAAGCAAAGCAAGGAGCAAAAGTTGTACTTAGCGGTTCTACTAATATTGAAGAACTCGAAAAAGTTCTTTCATCGAATTTCAAAAAATCTGCTGCTATCAAAGATATTTCTCTTTATTCATACGATTTCGAAGCTATTGGCGAAACTTCTGAAACTTTGGGTAGAACAAAGAGTCTAGTTGAGCAAATTGTGTTTTGGAAGGCTTTTTATCCTGATCTTACTCTTAACCAAATAACTACGAAGATTGTAACAGCAAATGGTGTTGACACAGAGCTTGTAGCTGCTACAGTTGCTACACTTATCGAAAAGGTTACTGATACTGCTTTGGCTATTATTGAGATTCCTAAGGAATGGGTTCAAATCGAACTTACTGAAGAGGAAGCTAATGAAGATCTTCCTTATACTGTTAGTAAGATCAGCTTTGCTCCAAATGAGAAGATTGTTGAAGCAGAACAAGTTGCCGAGTCTTCTGATTCTTGGATCGAGGCCGCTAAGAAGATTACGTTTAAGGAAGCTTACGGTGCAAGCGAAGAACTTAGACCCGATCTCCCTGTGAAGAACTTTGTTGTCAAAGTTCAGGAGAATCGTCGTGTTACTCCAGCTAACTACGAACGACACATTTTCCATTTTGAGCTTGACATTACCGGTACTGGATTGACTTACGCCATTGGTGAAGCTTTAGGTGTTCATGCTCGCAATAACGAGGATCAAGTTAATCAGTTTTTAGAATGGTATGATATTAATCCAGATGCTATTGTATCTGTTCCTTCTCGTGAAGATTCTGCTTTAAGTGAATCTCGTACTGCTTATCAAGTTTTCCGTGACAATTTGGATTTGTTTGGTAAGCCTCCTAAAAAGTTTTATGAGTCTCTAGCAACTTTTGCAACTGATGATGATGAGAGAGCTCATTTGGAAAAGCTTGCTTCTGTTGATGGTGCTGAAGAACTCAAGAAACGTGCTGATGTCAATTTTGACACCTTTGCAGATATTCTTCAAGAGTTTAAATCAGCACATCCTTCTTTGCCTGAGCTTGTCGAAATTATTTCTCCTCTCAAGCGCCGTGAATACTCTATCGCTTCTTCTCAAAAGGTTCATCCCAATGCTGTTCATTTGTTGATTGTTGTTGTTGATTGGGTTGATTCCAGAGGTCGTACTCGTTACGGCCAATGTTCCAAATACCTTTCTGAACTTCCAATTGGTGCTGAATTAGTTGTGTCAGTCAAACCTTCAGTCATGAAATTGCCTTCTCTTTCCACGCAGCCCATTATTATGGCTGGTCTAGGTACCGGTCTTGCACCTTTCAAAGCATTTGTCGAAGAGAAAATGTGGCAAAAGTCTCAAGGTCAAGATATTGGGGAAGTTTATCTCTATCTTGGATCCCGTCATAAGCGAGAAGAATACTTGTATGGTGAACTTTGGGAAGCTTATAAGGAAGCCGGTATTATTACACATATTGGTGCCGCTTTCTCTCGTGACCAACCAGAAAAGATTTATATTCAAGATAGAATTAGACAATCTCTTGATGCATTGGTTCCAGCATTTGCTGACAAGAAGGGTTCATTCTATCTTTGTGGTCCTACTTGGCCTGTTCCTGACATCACTGCTTGTCTCCAAGACATTGTCACTGTTGATGCTGAAAAGCGACACGTTAAAATCGATGGTCCTCGTGAAATTGAAGAGTTGAAGGAAGCTGGTAGGTATGTTCTAGAAGTTTATTAGAGTTTTTCTTCTTTTTCTTAGAGATAGATAATAAAATATACGATAGAATTATTTATGTATAGTTTAAATAAAATGTTATTTAAGAATTGGTTCATAGAAATTCTAGATACATATCATTTGTAGGGAGCTTATTCCTGACTAGTGTTATGGTTCAAATATAGTTCTATGTGATGGTATGTACTAAAAGGACAGGTGACAGGTAAACAAATAATAAATATTCGCACGTATGTATGTCTCTAGATGAGTTGTATCAATATTGAAATAAATTTTACTGGAAACAATAAAATTCTTACATATAATTTCCAAAATAATGGAATTGATATCATTAGTTGGTAAGAAATGGAAGGATACACAAAATGTATCAAAAACTCTTAAGGGATTTCAATATTTCTAAATATACATTAAGAAATGTGTTTTCAAAATTTTCGTTCCGCAAAATGTAAAAGGGTTAAAAATAATTAAACCACCAACTAGTCTAAAACTCATTTTCTTTTTTACATATTGAAATCAACTCATTAAAATTGATAACATTACTAGGAGCATACGAGTCATCAAAGCCCTGAATATAAGAATGACTAATTTTTACATTCTTCGTTTCTTTTTTATCACAGTCAGTCACTCCAGCCAAGAATTAAGTAGAAATCCTGTGGTAATATATATTGAATCATATCTCGTTCACAGTGACGAAAAGTTTCTTTAGGTGGATCATTAAACCGTAGGAAGATAGGAAGGTCTTTCAAGTCAATATGAAGATTTACAATATTAAATGCCCTATAGTAGTTTGTAAATTCATCAATATTAGAATTACAGTTATTATTAGATTGTGCAGACATATTAAATAGATTAAGTACGATGGTAATATAAGGAAGGTTGATATATATATTAAGTTAGTCTCTAATTACTCCTCCCCCTCCCCCCCCCACTGCCTGTTTTTTGGGACTTTAATTTTATGTTACAAAGGCAAAATAATAATGTTGATCTATTCCTAAATTTTATTTATTGCAAAATTCAATTTAATCACTCCCAAGGATTGTTGTGAATTTTTGGAAATCTCACTTTCAAGTTTCTAAAATCGCGAAAAGATTTTCTAAGCAAAGATCCTATAAAAAACTTTTACAGAATTGCGTACAATATATTTTTAATGATTTAATGGATAATTTATTTTAAAATTGTATTATTAATTATAATAATTTATATGGAATTTAAAGAAGTGAACAAGATTTATAATTCTGATTTGTATTTGGAACTCCTTTTTAAGCTATACGACGATAATAGCACCTGAAGTAAACCAAATATACATAGTAAAGTCATTTTATGTCAACACGGTGTTTAAGGAAAAGGAAATATAATTATAATATTTTAGTTTTGTTAAAACCGTTTTCAAGTTTGAAAACATGTCAAGACTTTTGATTATACCATTGGTATGATTTGATCTCTCGATTAAAGTACCTTAGTAGAGTCTGATTTATACAATTGTATTTAGGTGAGAAGCAAAAAAATAATAGTGGCCAGAAAGTTAAAGCCAATTTCTTGTCTATTTGTTAGCATCAGTTCATAACAATTGGCAGCATCCTCAAGAGCATATGATTTATCGTATTCTAAGTATAGACATTACATTCTCTGCTTTCCAAGGTTAGATTGCTTCATTAGTAATATCAATAACAATGATAATATAATAAATCTTTCTTTTTCAATATTAATTCCAAATTTTAAAGAATTCAAGACTTTTTTTTGACTATACTATTTTTGTTGTTTGATCTCACAAATGCTGTACCTACAATGCCTTTGAATCTTAATATTATGTTCAGACTAATATACAAGCCGTTATTTTTAAGTCTGAACATTATTATAACCCATGTTTCTTTCTAAATATTGAAATTAATGTATTAAAATTGGTAACGGTATTAGGGGCATTTGTGTTGTCAAACCTATGAGAATACACATGTCCAAACCCCACTTTTTTCTTTTGTTTCCTTTTACACTCTGTTACTTTAGCAAATAACTTTTTTTGTGGACGAAACATTTTACAGATTCCACGTTTAGTTTTGTAGTCATACTCTTCAAGATATTCCTCTTCTACAATAACAAAATTTTTCTTAAGACAACTCTTAGGAGGCTCATTGAATTGTTTTGTAGGTTTGACAAGAAGAGCAAGGTCTTCTAAGTCAGTACCAGGATTTCCTAGATTAATTGAGACATATTTGTTTTATATATAAAACAAATATTAGAATTAAAGTCGTTATTAAATTCTGAGGACATATTGAATAAAGTAAGTACGATGGTGATGTAGTGAACTTTGAGATATATATAAATTTGTTGTGGGAGTGAAGTGTAAGAAGAAAGAATTGAGGAAAACTTTCACGCTTTACATACCCCAAAGTAACAAAGGCAGAAGTCAAAATTAAAATTATTTTTTTTTTCACTGCAGTATCTTACAGTAGTGTTAGACACAGCTTTCAACTTTCCATTGTCTGTTTGAATGGAAGTACAATTTAAGATCCAGTTAGACCTTGGTAAAGAGCACATTTACTACTGCATTTTTATTTGCAAACATACATACATTCCAATTCCCTTTTTTAACTTCAACTCTTGCTAATAGAAATCTAAGTAAACATCAGTTTCCCATGGCTGGTTTCCATTAAGCAACAACTTGTTATACCTGTAATGTAAAAAAGTGCAATTCACAAATTGTAAAAAACTATAAAAAATAAACAAAAATTATAATACCGAGATGAAAATTCTATTTTGTACAAAATTTAATTTAGCACCTTAGTTTCAATTTTCAATTATTCTTCTTTTAAATTCCCAAGATCATTAACCACTTTCTCGGAACATGATGTGCCACGTGTAGTAATTATAACCGATTCAGTCAACAAGATTTTAATCAGATATATTACTAGTATTAGTTGAATAGCTAAAAAAAATACTTTTATAGATTATATATTTCAAAATTATATAATTAACTAATTATAATTATTATTTTGAAATTTGTACGTACCGTAATTGACTTATATTCTTATCCTATATGTCATTTAGACCACAGATAAACCAAGTAAATTTGATCTAGTAATTTTTGACGACACAATGTTTATTCACACATATTCGTTAATTTTTTTTAAAGTTTCCTTAACATACATCTGCAATTGAAAGCCAATTGAAACACCTCATTATATAATTTTGATGGTGATATTTGATGATTATTCTTAAGTCAAGTTCCAATATTTGATTTCTACATTCATTGTCCAAATATAAATAGGATTATAATTATTGGCTGAGAACTACCTACTCAAAGCCCATGAACCTTTCGATATGTTGAAATCAATTTATTGAAATTGGTAATATCGGTAGGAGCATTCGAATCATCAAAGTCCTGAACATACGTAAGTCCAATTTCTACTTTTTTCTTTTCTTTCTTTTCACGTTTAGTTACTTCAGCAAAGAATTTAGTTTGAGGGCGAACCAGTTTACGTTTTCCACGTTTTGTCTTGTAGTCATAAGTTTCAAGACATTTCTCTTTTAAAATGACGAAATTTTTCTTAAGACACCCTTTAGAAGGTTTATTAGACTTTTCAATTGGGTTGGCAAGAAGAGCCAGGTTTACTAAATTAGTATCTGGATTTCCTAAATTAATTGACACATATTCATTTGTGACTTCATCATAGATGATACTAATGTTAGAATTACAGTCGTTATTAGATTCTGATGACATATTAAATATATTGAGTAGGTTGGAAATGTAGTGAAGATTGAGAAATATATAAAATTGTAATGATGAGAGTGATGTGTAAGAAGAAAAAACCAACAGAAATTCTCTTGCTTTATATACCCCCAAAGGATTTGCTCAAACTAACTTTTATCTAACAAGGCTAGAAATTGACTTTGTTTTTTTTTACTAACAGATGAAAATTTTATATCATGCAATATTCAATTGTTAATTCTAAGATTTTTACCTTTATAAATTTTTTTTCGTCTGCAATATATATTTTCTTTGTTTGATTTAATATTACTATGATCAGTATGATTAAACTTGTATTATTTTTGGCTCCAGTTGTGAATAAACTTCCAAGAACATATGTATAAATATTTACTAATTCAAAATGCATATTTTGGATTCTTTTTTTATATATAGAGACGTGTGATTTAATAAAATATAAAACCTTACATTTAAATGATAAATTTAGATAGTGATAAATTAGTTAATATAAAACGCAATATGATATTAAAAATATTTATATTAGAAATATGACAAAGAAAAAAATTGATGACCTCCAATTAGTTAAAATGACGTTTTCTGGTGAGGATATTAAAATTTATTATTTTGAGTTTCTTTAAAAAAAATTATTCATTGTAAATATTTTTTGTATGAAGATATTAGTTCCATTTTTTCTAAGAAACACAATTAAGATATGCACTTTATTTTTCTTTCGTATATGTGTCGAGATATTAGAACTGCTAAATACTTCCCAAAATCTCTAGTATTTAATAAAAATGGTTAAGATAATCAGATTATCTTTTTGAAGTTGGTTTATCAATATTGATACCGTTTGATGAAGAATTCTTTTTTCGCAAACATTTTATGTGGGTATAATCAGCCGGCCTATTCATCACTTTCTTGTTACGATTATTAACAAGCTTTGCCTTGAAATTGTCCTTTCTAAATCTATTCCATTTAGCAAAGTTACTAATGGAATCATTTTGCTTCTGAACTGTGAGAAAATTTTTCTTAAGACATTTCTTACGAAGATCAATGCCTTTGTTGCGAATAATTGGGATTCCTATAAATTGATCGGTATTAATATCACTATTATTGAGATTAATTGAATGAACTTGATTGATAATTTGGTCAACCTCTAGATTCATTTTAGGTTGTTTATTTGAGTTTAGGTTTGAGTTTGAGTCGTGACTGAGATTGGAATTGAAATTAGTAGTTGGGTGCATTTTAAATTTAATAACATATAGATGAAATGATGTAGATTTAAACCTTTAAAATTGGTGAAATAAAATATGTAAAATGACTTTTCATGTAATTGTGCTAAGAAAGAGGTATAGACGAAGACATTAGAATAAGGTGCCTATATATATATTATTTGTCACTCAAGATACTTTTTATTAGTTTTCTGTAAATTAGCATGTACCACTTATCCTCTCTATCCCATATTATTCCTTCGACTGTTCTTTGTTACTTTGGAAACTTGAAATATCTGGAAATTTATCCAAGAGATTTTGTCAAGCGAGTCAATAATTTTGATATTTATTTTACATAACGATGATTTATTTAGAAATAGTTTCAACAGCATATTGAAATAGTATTTTTTACACAAAGGAAGTATGGTAAGTTGTCATCTATAACTTAAATCATGATAGGGCATCATGTATATTGAATTCCAGAAAATATGTATGAACTACGAGAATATTTTTATATATTGTCAAATGCCATTATTCCTACACGAGACATAACGTCATCTTGCACAATGAAAAATTTCTCATAGGAATTCGTACAATCTAACTTGCTGATGTACAATCTAACTTACTCATAGAATTATTTCTTTTGGGCCTATGACTCCGCCATAGTTGGTATATAATATGGATTCCCTCTGACTGTCATAATTCCATATTTACTGGTCGCTCTTATTTGAGACAATTAGAAATATATCTTCCATTCATTTGCTCCTAGTTAAGTTTCCAACGCTATATTCACTGGGAACCTGACATATATTAACTGTCTATTTTTTTTTTCATTTTTAGAATAAAATATTACAGTAATTTTTATTCGTGTATAAAAAGAAATGGTTACAATGGAAATTTAATATAAAGTAGAACACTCTTCAGCAATGATATATAACTCTGTATTGAATAGATACTGCAAAGAGATTAGTCCTAATCTAATGATAAATTTTTGTTATTCTCGATCGAGCCTTGAATATAATTGAGTCCTAAGTTTTCTTTTTATTATTGTGTATGATGAATTGCAATATTACTTCAATTTTGTAAATATATAAAGTTTATTAGTAAGTTATTTTCTTTATAAAAATTAAATTATTTTGGTGGTTGCCCTTTCTTACATCGACAACATTTATGTCGCAAGTCAGAAAATTAGAATGTGGTACTTAATCGGAAAACAAGAGCAGCAAAAACTTTCACATTCAAGAGTACCTATGTACAATTATTATGATATAATTTGAAACCGGGAACTTTTACTTATGCCTTCATAGTGTTTGAAGTGTTTGTGATTATGATAAGTGACGCATAGATGCCATACATAAGTTGCACACAGATGTATGCCAGTGTATGTGTGGATCGCTTCGCAGGTCAGCCAGGGCATTTTATTTATGGTTTGTTTTCTACTGCTGCCCAGGAGGTTACATGTAGAAGTACCTTTTAAGCATTAGACTATATACATGTTTCTAACCTTGATATGGTGATTATAAGCACTGAAGTTATCGATAGCCAAATATGAAGTCTATAAGTCGTACCTTTATTAAATATCAAAGGGTTTTGTATTTAAGTCTTGATCAAAGCTTAATAATAATTAAGGTTCTAGCGTAAAAAAAAGGTTTTTAACTTTTGAGTTTCAGGAACACGCAAATGTCAAAGCTCAATTTGTTTTGTGTCTGATACCCCAAGATCAAATCCGACATTTATCATCGTCATAGACATTAATATATTTCATGGGCTGGTTAAATGTACATATTTGAAAGTTTTTTTTTGGAAATACTACATAGTATGCATTTATTAAGCAGCAAAATATGTTGAGACAGAGCGAAAAAAATAAAAAGGCAGGTACCACTAGTCCACAAAAATCTTTGTTTACCTTGGCTCTTATTAAATTTAAATTTCCAGTTCAGGAAACTGAGGTGCATCGCGTATCGTTTTTTTTGGTGGTTAACACAACAGTTGTGAAAAATTACATACACGTAAAATATGAAGATACGCACAACCGACGTTCGCTATCATTCTTGCTGGTGAAGGATTTAATATTTTTTTTTTTTTTTTTTTTCGTTTGATTTTCATATTTGTTTTAAACTTTTTTTTTCTCCTTCTCATTTTATTTTGCCATTCCCTCATCTTTTAACGGTACGCGAAGTTTAGTCCTTGACGATTGAGGCCGGTATTCTCCACTGATTGACACTAGAGTTGTGTATCATAATAGGTCTGGCATTTCAAACGTTGGTCGGACTTAAAGCACTGAACTATGATTCGTCTTGAACTTCAAGTGTCGACGTTTTCGCTAGTTCAATTTGCAGCTATTTTATTCACTTTAACTACATGTATTATAACTTTCTACGTCGGAGGAACAATATATGGTGATGAAGCAGTCAAATCTTTGGCAATATCTACAGGAGTGATACAATTGATACAAGTGGCGAGTTTACTATGTACAGCACTTCTTCTTTTCCATAGCAATACTTTATTGATACTCGCAAATGGGATTCCCCAACTTCTTTCAGGACTACTGGGTATGTTGTGGTTCTGTATCATTATTGCATCTCCAGATAAAAGGGTATTAGAGGGCAGTTCAAAATTAGAAATTACGAGCTTTATTTTATGGATTTCAACACAAACTGCTAATGCCATGGCACTAATCTTTTCAGTGATGGAATTCCAAGTGCTGGAAGCCAATCACAAAGATCCTTTAACATCTTCTGAATATACTCATACTCCTAATACTAGTTTAGGTCAGCGTACATTGTACGAAAAAATTCGAAATTCTCATAAACCAGATAATAGTGGAACTTTGACTTATGTTGATAGTGCAGGTCATCCGTCACCCCTTGGTCCAGAATCTGAATCTAACATATCGTCGATATTTAAATCTCTTAAGCCAACATTTAAAGCTCATCATCATAGCGACAACAGTATGTATTTGTATGAAGGTCACACACTCAAAGACTCAGATGTGGGAAAGATTCCAAGACTGTTCTTTAATAAACCATCAGGTGAAAGCACTACTCCTGGCCGAACTACAATTACCAATGTATCACCAAATACAGGTTTTGATGACTGGGACATAAATTCTGCCAGTGTCAAGAGTAAATTCCTTCTCTCATCTACATCACCCAATCCTTCTCAACAAGAATCCAAAACTTCAGCACAAGTTTCCACTACCGAAAATGCTTCTGTCAATTCTCAATACACTGCATCAGCTAATAATTTCAATGGCCTCTTGAATAAAGCAGGCTTTGCACGAGCCTATACACCTAATGTTGCTAGTGATGATGAAGGTGAAATTGAAATTAATTACGAGTCTGACAAATCCCCAACTAATCCTTATTCAGCATATCTGGCGCCTCGACCTCACCCACGATCAGCTTCTTATGGTCAATACGACAGGGAACAAAGTCTTCGCAGTAGCATGAGTTCTGTGAAGTAACAATATTCTAAATAGTTATCATATTTAATGTCCTTCCTATTTTTTTTTTATCTTGTTTATTTTCCTGTGTATTAGCATGACTCTTCATAGACTATTTAACTTTCTTTTAAACATACAATAACTCCTAAAAACAAAATCTCCTCCAAATTTTAATACCTTTCAGCTTATTCTACTGGATTCTACTCCAAGGGTAAAAAAAAAAATATCCACATTGTAAGTTAGTAAATAGTATTAATGCTAGAATCAATATAATTTTGAAGCCATTCTTTATTTTATTATCAATATTATTTTTAATATATTATTAGGTGATAAACTAATCATGAGTATGACTTCTAAGGGGTTAAGATACTACTACTGCAAGTAGTTTAGATTTTTGTAATGAATGTAAATTTATATTAATAAATAGGTAATTAAGAATGCAAAGCTGAGAAAATAAATATATATACTTGTAGTAATTTTAGCGACCAATGCCATGCTTCTTAACTTTATAATTTACTGGTATAGGTGCTAAGATACCATCGTTTGTATTTCCTAATGACATACCTTCAGTCCAACCTAGGTTTTTAAGCATTTGTTTACCTATATTGCTGTCACCAATTTCGGCAGCATGGTGTCCAATGATCTCACCTTCTTGGTATCTGTTTGTACCATTTTGGCCATTTTTGACCTGTCGATGGTACATGGCCTTTTCTTGATTGCCCTTGCTACTGCCAAGGACTGGTAGTTTTGTTCCTGTGAAAGACTTTATTGTCATGTTGATGAGATCTACATCACGGTAGTCGTAGTTGGTTTTGGTGGTTTTTAAACAAATTAAACATTTGTTTTTACCTGAACCATTAACTGTAGTGTCAAGTTGATATGCTGAAGCTAGGGTTTTGATTATAGCCCGATGTTGGGTAGCCATGGGAGGGAAAGGAAGTGCCTTCATACCCGTGTTAACTATAAAGAAATCTTCAATGGCCTTATAAACATCACGAATATACATATACTGAGGAAATTGATCTTTCAAGCTAACAACACCATGTTTCTTGAAATTTTGACTTAATTTGCCTTCTTTGCGTTCCCTTTCACGAGCTTTATTCTTTTCTGCTTTAGACGCTTGATTCCTAAGCCAACTTTCCATCAAATCCCCTCTTAATAATGGATCAACTGAACTAAAGTTAGGCATTTTATTTTTATTTTTCCTTGAAGACTGTTCCCAAGTTGGTTCATTCTTTGAAGAAATTTTCTTCAACTTTTGAAATGCTATTCGAGTTCTTCGTGAATCAGGTCCTTGATATTCAGATAATGTACGAACCATTTCTGCTACATCGGGAGGTAATTCCGTGGGTGTATTGAAATCAGGATTGATTGTTCCACCAGATCGATTAACTACTTGGTTGAAGTCATGAATATTTGAAATATGGCTGTTTTCCAAAGCAAGATTGTCGTAGGTAATTGTTTGGACATGACATCTACCTCTTGACATTCTCAAAACAGTAAATTCAAGCTCATTATAATCATTAATTTGGGTCTTTATGATACGTTTAATGTTTTTCAATGTATGTGATTTGTTTTTGGATTCGCGCTTATGTTGACTGGGAGAATCGTCTCCAATGAAAATATCGTCGCCACCATACATATCTCTTGATACCAAAAATTTCAGCTCTGAAACATCATATTCATCAAACTCCCTTTCATTTTCGCTTTCTGTTTCTAGTTCGACAGTTACTTCGTTTTCTTCAAGTGAACTTTGAATTTGATTTTCCAACATTTCATCAGATGAGCTAGAAATATCATCACTGGAGCTTTCAATGACCTCATCATCCTCATTATCGGGAGTAGTCATGTCACTCAGTGAATCTTCTTCAACGATGTCATCATCAATTGTGTCTAGATCATATCTATCGTGAATGATTCTTTCTAGAGTCCTGTTTAGATCATCTTCCATTGGCAAAGAATCGACTCTGTTGATAATCTTCTCGACCTCATTCTCCAAAATTTCATAACGACCTGAATCTGTCTGAATGATTTGATTTGAATGATTTGCATTTGTCTCAATGATTTGATTTGATTGATCGAAATCTGTTTGAACAATTTGATTTGACTGGCCTGAATCTATCTGAATGTCTTGATCTATTTGGGTTTCACATGTGACCAGAGAAGAAACATCACTCTCTTCTAGCGCAATCATGGAAGCAATAACACCTGTATCAAGACTCGTACCATTGTCTTCCTCAATAGTGTCATCTAATAATTTGTGTGTAGTAGTAATACTTTTCAACTCAAGTTTAGATAGAGATTTAATAAAACTGGATGGGTCGTAAATTTCTTTTGCTTTAACAAATTGAACTGGTAGAAATCTATATCTTTTTTTTGTGAAGAGATTCTTTCGGTCATGATTGAGAGTTAACCTTGCCTCGTCTTTCATACTGTGAATTTCTGTATATGAGTTATTTGGACCATGGAAACCTGATTTAGTTAGCAAAATGTAGATCAATAAATCAAGATATGTACATTTCTAGCACTAATACTACTCCTAGTATACATATGCAGAAAGATTCATACCTCGTTTTAAAGGTTTATTAAAGCCTTTCATTTGTCCATGCTGTCCTCTAGCAACATTTTTAGCAGCAGCCTTTGCAGCCTTCTTTTTACTTTTTTTCGACATGAGAATTATATTGAAACGATTATAATTTCGGTAGAATAAAAAAAATATGAAGTTGATTATTGAGATTAATGTGATTTTTTTTTTTATTCACTGAGAGAAAGAAGATCCTTTGTGTGTTACTGACGAAGAAGACGTACCAAAGCCCTTACCCTGTGTTTACGCCGTGCTTGATGCAGCACTAGGCCTTTTCTAAACTTTAAAAGCTTCATTTTTGCCCAAACGGGAAACACAATCAATTGTGTGGTACTTAACATACCATGAAAACCTCAATTTTACGTATCGTATTAGTGACATAACCACATAACGTCGATTGATGGCCAGTTTATTTGGCATTCTAACTCAGCACTCGTCCTACACACGCCACCCCATTGAAAGAGCAGTTTCCTTTCTAAGAAACCAAATTTCCCAAACTAGCAATATTAATATTAACTTACCCGGCCTACAATATAATTCTACTTGAGAACTTTCCTAATTCAGAATGAACACATACATTTCCACACCTTCCCTTTAGCAAATTTATTTTTATTATTTTTTTTTTTAAAAAAAAATTCCTTTATGTTTCATAGACTTTTAAAACATTCAGAAATAATTGATTTTTTTTTATTTTTTTTTGTTTTTTGATTTTACTTCACGTTTGTTTTACTAGTTTTCGAATTTAAAAGTGTCAGATTTCTTGGTTAGAAAGCGTTCAGTTTGTGGGATATCTCGGTGTGTGATTTTTTTTAACAACTCCTCATACTGTTTACTTCTTTGGAAAGGCGATTGGTCAAATTGGTTCTATCTCGAAAAGTTCACGAATATTTATATACCTTAATAATAGCAAAACGCGGCAGTACGGTTAATTTATATTAATACTGGCGATTTTTCGATTTCTACTCGAATTATCTTACGGACTTGTGATATATCGTTTGTGCTCCATATATCAACATGAGTTTGGAAGCCGATCAAGTGATTCTTCCTACTTCAGAAATCACGAAAGAAGCCTATTCAGACTCAGATACTTCAGGAATTTCAGAACTGGAAGTTACTTCCATACAACAAAATAAGGAAATTGAAATGCAAAACTCAACAGCGTCATCCTCAGAAAATCATTCGGATAAATCTTCAGAAAATTTTATAGAAATTCCCACAGAAAGTCGTGAAGAAACTATATCATTAAAAAATTCTTCACAAAATCCATCATCCGAAGCATCTTTTATAGAAATATCTTCAGGTAAGAATTTACAAAAGTTTCAAGAAACTTCTCCGAAAATATCTCAAGAAAAATCTTTAGAAAATTTGTCAGAACAAGAAACAAAAATTATTGGAGATAATTTCACTCCTTTAACTACATCAGTGAGTAGTGAGAATTCTCAAAAGAACTCGGAACCTTTTACGGCTCAACTAAGCAGCGGTCAAGATATGCAACAAGTTGCAATTCTAAAATCTACACAACATTCGGATGAACCACCAAATACAAGTATTGATACGATAAATTCTGCCATGAGAAATGCAAAAAGAACCAACAACTCATCTTCACTACAATTCAAACATTTTGATCCCAGTGCTACAAAAGGCAACCCAAAACCTTCTATGAAACGTCAAAGACTTGATGAAGGTCTTCCAGTCATATTCAGTTATCCTGGAGTAACTTCTACTGATACATCAAAATCACCAAGTTCTATTGTGTTTAGATTCAAAGCAACTCCTCCCGAATCAATTACTACACCTCCATATTCAACTGCACTAGATACACGATCAAGTAATGGTGTGCAATTCAGACCAAATACTGTCGGAGTAACTCCACCAGTATCTATCAGCGTTCCAAGATATGCTACTAGTTTGGAACGTCACGAACCAGTAACGCGACCGAAGCGTCGAAGTTATATGAGCAACTCACAGTCATCTCCCAATCCTGAATTCAAAATTATTCAGGTATCAGTCGATCATTCATCTAATCAACAACCAAATGACTCGGCATCATCTTCATTAGATGGAACAAACAAGAATTTTGCTAGTCGTAGAGCAACACGAAAGCGAAATGGACAAATAATATTTCAACATTATACGCCATCAGGTGCACCTGAATCAAGAAGAAATGAATCAACTGATAACGAATTAATTTGGTCAAACGAACTTACACATCATGAATCAAAGCCTGTTGATATAGACGATAATTTAGATCCTGGGCTAGAAAGTTATACGCGAGAACGAGCGTCAAACGAAAATGAGTTTAAAACACGCCTTGTTGAATGGATATCCAAGACAAATGTCAATGTTGATGCAGTTACATCAACAGAATTTGAAAGTCTAATGAGAATAACTGGATATCAAGGGAATATTCCGTCTGCGATGGAATTGAAAGTTATGCTTACAGAACAATGAATTTTCCTTTATTAATGTTAATATTTCTATTTATATTATTATTATTATTATTATTATTATTATTATTATTATTATTATTATTATTATTATTATTATTATTATTATTATTATTATTATTATTATTATTATTATTATTATTATTATTATTATTATTATTATTATTATTATTATTATTATTATTATTATTATTATTATTATTATTATTATTATTATTATTATTATTATTATAT
>JAJMJJ010000320.1:0-15468 GCA_030568955.1 Geotrichum siamense (nom. inval.) | reverse complement strand
CCCAATCCATAACCACCATGAGAGAAGGTACCATACTTACGTTGATCAATAAACCAATAGTAAGAATCGGTTTTGATCCCTTCACGCTTGAAACCTTCCAATAGTTCTTCAAGTCCTTCAATACGCATTGAACCACCAGTAACTTCACCAACGTTGGGCATCAATACATCAACACTTTCAGTGACACGAGGATCATCAGCACATTTCTTCATATAGAATGATTTAATTTCCAATGGGAAACGGGTAAGGAGAATAGGGACACCTATTGTGTCTGTCATCTTACGTTCAGCTGCTTCAGCAATGTCGTCACCGAATTTGAACTTTTCTCCTTCCTCATTAGGAACTCCATTTTGGTTAAGCCATTCAAGTGCATCAATGTATGCCATACGCTTGAAAGGACGAGTAGGAGCAACAAAGTTGGGGTTAAGTTGCTTGACAAGAGGTCCAGAAACAGGGTCAGCAAGAACTTTATCAACCATACCGCAGATGACTGTTTCAATATGACTTAGAAGGTCATCAAACGACAAAAAGCCGAGTTCAGCTTCAATATGAGTGTACTCACTCAAGTGACGTCTGGTATGAGAACGCTCCGCACGGAAAGATTCCTGGATACAGTACACATCACCAAGAGCAGGAACACAAGTTTCGAGGTACAATTGAGAAGATTGAGTAAGATAAGCTTCTTCACCATAGTAGTTGAATCCAAACAAAGTTGAACCACCTTCAACCTGTGTTTGCACCATACAAGGAGGGGTGACTTCAGTAAGACCTTCTTCTTCATAAACCTCTCTAACCGCTCTAAGAAGTCTAGCACGGACCTTCATGACAGCAGACAGAGTATCACCACGAAGAGTCAAATGTCTTTGATCCAAGAGAATAGAAGGATCAGCCTTTTCTTGAACCTTGTTAGTGAAAGCTTCATCGCCAGAAGGAGCAAGACCAACAATTTCATAGTAATCAGCAAATAGTTCGTGACCACCAGGAGCAGTTTGACCTTCAGGGACGGGTTTAATAGTACCGTAAATAGTAATGGTAGATTCGAGAGTGAGAGTACTAGTTTGATAAGCATTAGCCAAATCACCTGAAAGAACAGCTTGAAGGAAACCTTGTCCATCTCTGAGAACAATGAATGCAACTCCCTTTTGAGATCTTAATCTGTGGATCCAGCCACTGACCTTAACACGAATGCCTCTGTTAGCTTCAGCAGCACCGATCTTGATCTTCTTTGCAGCAGGAAGAGAAGAATCTTCTTTAATGATGATGTTCTTGGTAGCTTCAATCTTCTTTGCCTCTTCAGCTTCTCTAACAGCGGCTTGTTCAGCGGCCTTTTTAGCCTTCTCGGCTTTCTTGACAAGACCATCAGCACCTTTCTTAGCCTTCTTCAAAGCAGAAGGAGAAATGGGCTCGTAAGCTTCCTCCTTAAAAACCAAAATTGCAGCATCGGGGTTAACATAAAGAGCGTAAGCAGGAGTCTTGAAAGGCTTGGTTTCACTTCCGTCGTTGGATGATTCATCGAGTCCAGTAGCATCATTGACATAAACAGAGGGTCCAGAGACCTTAAGGTCAGCAATCTTTTCGCCTAATTCAGACATGATGTATATTACTTATAAAGAAATCTATTCCTCTGTCTCAAATATAAATCCAAGAGATATATTAATCAAGATCAAAAAATCAAGATGGGATGTAGTGGAGACGGAAGAATTTCCACTTCCATAAATTTTCACGCACAATTAGATAAGAGGGACAAGGTGTAAATTTCAGACCAGCTTTTGCTCATCCCTAAAGTTTCGCATTGACTTAAGGCAGATTACACCTCACACACTATCATTTTGGGGATATCAGTAAAATTCAGGGCTCTAATGAATAGATAAAATTTCTGTATAAACTTCAGCAAGGATATGTGATTAAATAACAATACATTAAATGGTTTTTGCAAGCTTACTTCTTGTAACAATATTACCTCTACTAACATTATCATAACTGGAAGGATACAATTCTTGGTCCTTAGCTTCAAAATAAATTAATTAATTAAAATAAAGTAGTAAAACTAAAGCATACCAAGGGAAATAGAACATACTACATGGGTAGGTAGGTATTTACATATATATAAGAGAAGAAAAATATATTCGAGTAACAACAACATACATTTGTAAGTAGGTACTTACCAGTTGCTTCCTTTTTTTTTCTTCTTCTGTATTACTTACTGGTCATAGATTCAGAAATTTAACTGGCATTAGAAAAAATGACAAACGAGAAAGTATTTGCAAAATACAGTGTCCATAATGTAGTTATTATTTTAAGCCTGTTCGAATTATTATAATATCATCTTTGTATTGATAGCGCATGGATATAGCATCATCCAAATCATATTTTAATTAATAAAAGTTAGTTAATATATTATCATACTTGTATATTTCTCTCAGCACAATACTTTATCTTTAAAGAAAAAAAAAAAAAAAAAAAAAAAAAAAAAAAAAAAAAAAAAAAAAAAAAAAAAAAAAAAAAAAAAAAAAAAAAAAAAAAAAAAAAAAAAAAAAAAAAAAAAAAAAACTACATACACATCATTTATATACACTTTTAAGGAAGTAGATGGGTAGTGTATTAGCCATGCACAAGTATATATATAATTAAAATAAACATAGAAAAACTAACTCAAACATATTATAATAGCCCACTAGGAAATTTACCAAAATCTACTTGTTCTTTCACTTCCTGTCCATTAACATTGTAAATAATTCTCAATCTCAATTTCACATTAGTACCAGGGGCACCCGATACCTTGAGTTGTTGTGTCGTTGATTGACCATTAGAAATCTCTGATGACTGTAGAGTTTGAAGTTGAAGTTTTTGACTTTTAGGAACAGCTACTTGAAGGTTTAGACCAGAAATTGTAGGGGAACTGAGGTTTGTGAACTTGGCTTGAATTATTACAGAACCAGGCTCTTTGCTTGTGGGTTGCATTGTTAGACGAAGTGAATTATTAGTAAAGACATCAAGAGGATCTATTCCTAGACCAGAAGAAGGTTGTGTTACCGGGGTAGTCGTTGTCGTTCCAAGAAGACTGTCCAAGTTATTAGTAGCTCCGGAGGCAGTCTTAGGGGTTACAGTAGTATTGATGGTAGTAGTACCTGATCCTCCAAACAAATCCATGATATTTTGATTTGCGTTTTTTGTAGGAGGAGCTGCAGCTGCAGGTGCCACAGAGTTGGAACTAAACAAATCAGAAAGTAGATTCTGATTATTGGTGCTAGGGGTTGCTTTTGATGCTGCTGCTGGTGATGAATCGCCCATCAAATCTAGTAACAAATCTTCTGTGGTGGACGGTGTGGACTTCGGCTTTGATGCTGACAAAGTATTCTTCTTGGTTTCGTATGATTCTGGTTCCTTCAAATTTTCAGGCAATGGCATTTTTTCCAAAACTCCCTTTCTCACAGAATCGTAAGAAAATAACTTTCCATATTCACTAACACGTTGTTGAATTTCAATTTCCAAAGATATTGAGTATTCACTAAGAATTCTTCTAATTCTTTCAATCTCGGATGATGATGAAATTCTAGTAGAGAGCTTCATAAGTGAGTTAAGAATATATTGTTGTACAACTGTGGAACTTGTAGTCATTAATTGAGCATTAAGAACATTTACAAGATCTGTCTCAGATACAGAACCCTGGTTAAGAAGAAGTTTACCGTATTCACCCAAAATCCAAGTACCTGCAAGGGTTAGACCTCTTTGAGTACTATCTTGTTGTAAGGCATTGTAAAGATTTTCGACTGCATACAACTTCAGATCATCGTCACAGCCTACAACAAAGATCACAAATGAAGAAACGACGCTCTCCTTCGCATATGTACCGGCTAATTTGAGCATTCTAATCATTGTATCGATATGCCAGCGTTTAGTAGGTGCAAAATTTTTGGCAGCAGCGGCAATTTGAGAAGTGAGATTAGGCTTAAATTCTGCTTCACATGATTCAAGGAATGTCAAAAGTTCACGAACAAGAACTCTAACGTTCTGAGCGTTAATCAACGAGTAAGATAATTCCAATGCTCGACGTCTAATTGAAATATCATTGTCCTGCAAACACTCTATAATTGTTCCTCTATGACGTTGAACAGCATTAGGTTCTCTATCAATGACATGCAAAAGTGTGTTGAGTGCAACATATCGAGTATTGTTATCTTTAGTAGTCAAAAATTTACCTAAAATATTAACAGCAAGAACTCGGAGGCCAGAATCGGCTTCAATTCCAAGAATAGTTTGGACAGCTTCGTAAAGGATCGAGTTACCGACATTTTTCGAAGAGTCGGTATTTGATGCAATTTGAGCGAGGATATCACTCATTTGCTCGGAAGCTTGAACATCTCCAGCACCAAGTAAGCGTAACATTTTCAAAAGCTTAACTTGTAAAAATGGATCAGCAATACCGGAAACATCGTATTCAGGAACGTAACTTGATGAAGAAAGAATTTTAATGTGCTTGATGATTCTAGGAATCAAATCTCTAAAGCCCTCAATTAAATCTGGATTGTGATGACAAAGGTCATTGATGAAAGCAAGGCCACAAATCAATACACCATGATTTTTATCACCCATCAAGGCGCGTGCTTTCTCGATAAACACTTCTTCTAAATCAGGTACCTTTCGAATAATTCGCATAGCACATAGTGCTGCTTTCTTTCTTAAATAAGGATTCGAAGAAGTTATGATTTTCTCTATATCGGCAAATAAATCTCTAGACATTTCAGTCGAAGCAATATTTGCAAGAGTGCAAAGAGCCAATGAGACAATATATTGGTTAGGATGATTCAAATCAGCTTGCAAAGAATTTGTTACCAGTGTTAAAACCTCTTGATTTTCATCCAGCAGGAGCATTGTACCAAGATACCCCAAACGTTTATCGGTGAAACGAGCTGATGCTAGTAGTTTCAAACATTCGACCTGACCCCAGTGTGTTCTTTCACCCAAAGTAAACAGGTACAAGAGTTTAGCTACATTTGTTCGACGAATAGAAACATCTGAATAGTCCTCTCGAAAGGAGGTACGAATTGCTGCCGATTCCTTCTGAATTACGGTTCTCTCATCAGCAATCGTTTTCGCAGCACGGACTGATTTGATGAAAGATTTTAAAGAGGACATTTTTGGCCCTTCTATATTATTTTTCAAGTGATGCAAACAAGGGTGTGTAAGTAGTAAAGGAAAATAACTAGAATAATTATCGACAGTAGATTTGAGGGTGGGAGAGCAGTATTCGTGTCATTTTGTTTATTTCAATGAGTAAGCTTTTTACTTGTCTTAGGTAATACTGTTTGTTTTTCCAGAATCGGAAACTAATCAAATAAACCTAAAACTAAATCACAACTTCCCATGTTAATTTAACCAGATTTGCACATTATTTACTAACCTTTCATTTAAATAAATTTTGTTCCTTAAGTAATACCCAGAATTTCTAAAATTAAAAAATAAATATATATATATATATACATACCTAGGTATATATATTTTTTGGTAAAAAAAAAATAAAAATTAAAAACGGTCACATATATGCACAATAATAATAAACTAGACAAAAATTTACGTAAATTTGACCGAACGAACCAAATTTTTCTTAATACCAGTTTCTTCACCACCATATGCAGACGTAGGTTGCTTGTAAACTCTGCGGACACTTGACAATTTCTTTTGAGCTTTTTCGTACTTCTTTCTCTTTTTGACACGAGAGTTTCGAGCTTCCTTCTTACGATTTGATGCCATAAGACCTTTGTTTTTAAGAATTTGGAAATTAAGTGCACGTTTACCATTTTCACCAACTTGGTCTTCCATATCTTCAAGAGTGCCATCGCGTGCAGCGTTAACAGCTGCCTGATGAGCAGCTTTTCGTTCGGCCTTCTTGGTTTTTGATGCAGCTGATATTTGATTATAGTACTCATCACCTTGTAATTGAGGTTCTGAAATATTGTCCTCACCATCAGATCCAAAATCATCTGCAGCATCATGCTCACCATTAGTGGAAAGACCACGTACTCTAGCTTCTTCATTAAGTCGTTGTTGTTGCTCAAATCTTGATTCTTTGTATGGCAAATCTGAATCACCAGTAAGTTTTTCACGAACTTTAACTGTTTGTTGGTCAATCTTGGCTGTGTAGTAACGAAGATTTCGTTTACGTGAAAGTTTATCGGCCAAATCAGCTTTAGAAATACTGGTAGACTCTCCAAAGTCGCTTGTAGAAGTTTTGGTACGCTTCTTTTTAGATTTTGTAACAACTGGTAAGTCGATATCGAAATCGGAATCATTTTCTTCAATATCTTCTTCTTC
Organism: Geotrichum siamense (nom. inval.); assembly: GCA_030568955.1. NCBI lineage: Eukaryota > Fungi > Ascomycota > Dipodascomycetes > Dipodascales > Dipodascaceae > Geotrichum > Geotrichum siamense (nom. inval.). The sequence continues at coordinate 9,156 of JAJMJJ010000320.1, read as the reverse complement.
TTCTGAAACTTCATTGATCTTTCGTTTCGCGGAATTTTCGGAATTAAATTGTTCTTCATCATCAGATACTTCCAACTCAACTTGAGAGTCCTCCTCTTCTGCTTCTTCTCTTAACATATTTCCTTCTTCTTCCTCTTCATGACCAACTTCACCATTTCCGGATTCCAAATTACTTACTGTTCTCCACACTTCACGTCCTTTCAATATACCTTCCATCACACCATGTTCCTTTAAATCAATTCCACCTTCCGAAATATTCGATACAAGTAAGGCAAAATAAACATTTATAGTGCCAAGGTATGTTGCTAATGATTTATATTTAAGATCGGCTAATTTAGCTTCCGGATCATCCACTTTAGTAGAAAGCTCCTTCAATGTTTCTAGTTGTGGCAACAATTCTACCAACTCTTCTGCAAGGGGAGAAGCTTCAGGATAAATAGTTTCAAAAACTTTCATTCGTTCATCAACACTCATCTGGGCTGCATCTTGAGTCGAGATTGATACCAGTTGTTCAGTAATTTCACCAGTTTCATGATCTTTGGCTGATTTTTCCCATTCTTTAAAATCATCTTGTTCAAAAAAATCGGAAGCTTTCATTTCAGCAAGATGTTTTTTCTGTAATCTCATTGCTTCGGCTTCTTCTTCTTGCTTATCTTCATCATTCTCAAGAGTATCGGCACCGTAATAATTAGATCGCTTCTTACCCCATCCTTCTTCACCTTCACCTTCTTCACCTTCTTCGACTTCACTATCCCCATTTGATTCCAATTCATCATCTTCATCAACTTCATCATCACTATATCCTGCTCCTTTTAAACCCATAACCTCTTGATCACTGAAATCAAACTCTTCTTCATCCCGGTTACTCTTTCCCCTATTCGCTTTCAACTCTAATTCAGCGTCCCGCTCTTCATGAAATTTATCAACTTCATCATGCTCAAAATCATCCCACGTTTGCTCAAGGACTCCAAATTTCCTCACCATATTTTTATTATTTTGATTTTATTCGTCCAATTTATTATAGATATAAATACTTTCCAACAAATGTTAGTTCCTTGTTTAAATCAAGCTAAACTTGTCGAGAGAAACGAAAATTTCTGAAATTTTTAATTGGGACAATTGGATCCTGCTGCTTGTAAAAACCCTTAACCTGTATCAAACTCCCAACTTGCCGCATGAAATTTGTAAACCCCAAAAAGAAAAAAAGTACTTCCAATCACTCGATTTCTACAGTGTTTTTTTTTTTTGTTTCTTTCGTTTTGCTTTATCTAAGAGTTGTATTATTTGTTAACTGTATATACTCTACATAGATGTGACAGGTTGCAATAGATTATGGAAACATGGCAAGGCCATGGGGAAAACTAGAAACTAGATGTACCGTGGTAGGTATGGCATGGTAAAGATGTCAGCGCAAGGTGCTGGAATAGAATCTAGGGTTTTTGGATGGAAAATGCCAAAATAAATGTACTCTATGTCAGGATCGAGCCTGATACTGAGATTTAGCACACCTAGACAGGCCAACAATTGAAACCTGTGCTTAATACCACTGCACCATACAGCAGTGTAATAGAATGAAGTTAGGTTACTGGGGATACGTGTGGCTTAAGAATTTTGAACTTGGATATCTGTAACATATAGTAAAAATTCATAAATAAATGTGGTACAATAATAATATATAAGCTGAAAAAGAATAAAAAATAATTTTATTTTTAGTTTCATTTTTTGTTGTTGTTTTTGGTTATGTGTTTTAGATTTTTTGTTAATAATAATAATAATAATTTTGTCGTTAAGAAAAGAGAAAAATATTCACACGTAAAAGTTCAAACCATTTTCGTACAAATCTAGAAATTCATTTACTTCTTATCATTACTAGAAGATCCCTTAGAATTATAATCTGGAGACTTAGGGACGTAAGAAGGTGAAGTAGGAGAGTAGGAAGGTGAGGTTGGCGAATAGGAAGGTGAAGTAGGTGAATATGAAGTACCTTGGAATTGAGGACTGGTAGGTGAAAAACCAGGACTAGTGGGCGAATATGATGGTGATGTGGGGGAATAAGATGGTGATGTTGGTGAGAATGATGGAGAAGTTGGTGAGTAAGAAGGAGAAGTAGGTGAATATGAAGGGGATGTAGGTGAATAAGATGGTGATGTGGGTGAATAAGATGGTGATGTAGGCGAATAAGATGGTGATGTAGGTGAATATGAAGGGGATGTAGGTGAATAAGATGGTGATGTAGGTGAGTAAGAAGGTGACGTTGGTGAATAGGATGGTGATGTAGGTGAATATGATGGAGAAGTTGGAGAATAAGAAGGTGATGTAGGTGAGTAGGATGGAGAAGTGGGAGAATAAGATGGCGATGTTGGAGAATAAGAAGGTGATGTTCCTCCAAATGCAGGAGACGACACACCATAAGTAGGACTACTTGGTGAATAAGAAGGAGAAGTTCCACCAAAACCAGGGGATTGAGATCCATAAGAAGAGAATGGAGAAGTAGGAGCATAACCTGGAGAGCCAACTCCAGAATAAGGTGACTGGAAACCACTACTATACTCAGTGAAACCGCCAGAATTATCAGCGCCAGAGTTTGCCATAGGAGAGAACGGAATACTTCCATCAATCATTTCCAAATTATTAGCATTATTCGAATACTCAGGTGATTTAGCATAAGGGGTAGCTGCACCTCCATCAGAAGCTGTACCAAATATGTGTGAAGCGGGATTGGCAACATCAATATTTTCAACTTGAGCACTCATAAGCATAGCGTCATCAAGCATAACATCGAAACTACCTGTACCCATAGGACCCATTTGACCAAGCATGACATTTTCAGAAATACCCTTACAGTCATCAACTTCAGCAGCTGCTGCAGCTTCAAGCAAAACTTCAACTGTTTCCTCAAAAGATGATCTCATTAGAGCACCAGTATCAGCTCTGTTAATACCATGACGAGTAATAGCCATAATATGACCTTTAGAAGTCATTGCATCAACTAACAAAGCAATATGTCTATAATTGACATAGGAACCATCAAAGGACAAAACATTACTGATTTCACGAAACAACGCCATTCTAGAAGCTTCAATGCCCAAAACAGAAAGAACTTCAACAAATGAGTTACAGTAAGTTCTAGTCGAATCAACACCTTCAATAGCCATGACATCAGCCAAATTTGAACCGTCTGTTTCCAAAGTCCATGCAGGAATTGTTTGATATTCACCAGTTTCATCTGGTTCTCTGATATCCATATTGGTAAGATATACACGGGAAATATTAGGAATACCACAAAGAACAATGTTTTCAAGCATGTGGAACATTAGTTTCTTGATCATTTGATCTTCTTCAGCTTCAACTTCAGCACCAAGTGATTTAGGGTCTCGAACAATTCTACAACGAATAACCAATTCAGGAGCGTTATCGTTAGACCAAACCAAAGCCATGTCACCACCAAAACTGGCAGAAATCTTTTCAGTCACTTCATCCATTGTTAAATTATTGTTAAGCAATTTCTGACGGTCAATTTCAAGACGTAAAACCCAAGGACTGTGTTTATACAATTCAGCAAGAAGATTATCATCTGCAATACTGAAATGGGTATCCACAATATCCTCATCTTCAGGGATAACAGTAGTTTTAGGATCTGGATCGTAGTAAATACCTGTAGCACGAACGATATCAGATAAATTAGTATATTGAATTGATGCGGACACATTCTTTGCTTTTTCCTTATCCAAAGATAGTTCTCTGTCTAAATAAACAGACATGGATGGAGTCTTGATATTCTTTGCGACGTTAAGAATTTCTTTCAATCTTGGAACACCAAGAGTAACATTCTTAGATGAAACACCTGCATAATGGAAAGTATTCAATGTCATTTGGGTAGCGGGTTCACCAATAGATTGAGCAGCAACAACACCAACCATTTCACCAGGGTTAACAAGAGATCTTGCAAATTGTGACTTAACTTCACCTAAAGCCCATTCAAACGCAGCTCTGTTAAGATGGAACTCTTCAATAACACGTTTAACAGCAAATACTGAACGAAGCATACATCTGAAAAGAATAGTAGCATTATTTTGTGCCTCAATAGTAAGCTCATCAGTACCTCTAACAACTGTGAGATGGCCACATAGGTCCTTAACACCATTAATAATTTCAGGAACTGTAAGATTACTAGCCTTATTCATGTCAACGTTGAAAATCTGTTGAGCATTAAGAATAACTCTTTTAAGGTTAACAGGAAGATGCCAACCTGAGTCACTACCAGGGAAATTTCCAGTACGAAGGAATTGTCTATCTTCCCAAAGTTGGTCATATTCTTCATCAAGTTGTCTTTGAAGTTCAACGTCACCAGAAATATCGTTAGCACTTTCAAGAAGGGAAGGCTTAATACCTTTTGTGACATCCATAAGATCAACTCTATATCTTTTTTCAAATGCAAGATTTGTACCAGGAATCGAATCAATTTGTTGATTTTCAACTTTGACTGAATCTAAACCATCTTCACCATAAACAAATTGAAGAATATCACCAAGTGAGTTTCTGACAGTACCATCATATTGTACCATAACGTCTTCCAAAGCTTTGACCAAACGACGTTGAATATAACCAGTTTCAGCTGTTTTAACGGCAGTATCAATAAGACCTTCTCTACCAGCCATAGCGTGGAAGAAGAATTCTTGTGGGGTAAGTCCTCGTAAATATGAATTTTCAATAAAACCCTTAGATTCAGGACTATAATCATCCTTGGTAAAATGTGGTAAAGTTCTATCAGCAAAACCAAAAGGAATACGTTTACCTTCAACAATTTGCTGACCGACACATGCGGACATTTGTGAAATATTAATGAACGAACCTTTTGAACCAGAAATAACCATTTGCTTAACATTATTTAATTCCTTCAACGACTTTTCTGCTGATTTACCAGCGTTATCTCTAGCTTGATTTAATGTTCGAGAAACAAGTTGTTCAAATGTATTTCTGAAAGTAAGACCAGGTTCTAAGGTAAGTTCACCAATGTATGCAGAGTTAATGATATCTTGGACTTCATTTTTAGCCGCTGAAATTGTTTCCGTGATATGCCTCATTGTGTTGGCATCAGCAATTGTATCACCAATACCAATAGAGAAACCATTATGAAGCAACCAGAAATTGACAACTTTTTGAATGTTACCAAAAAAGTCTCTACACTGTTCTGGACCTTTTTCTCTGAAAATTACATCAATTAAACCACCTGCAGAAGCACCAACTGTCTTCTTATTGACAACACCATACATGATTTCACCCTTAACAATCAACATACCATCATCATCAGGTGAAAGAGGAGACTTATCAAGTCTTCTAATATGAATACCAGCAGGAATACATTGAGCAATAACTTGCTTACCTGTCCAAAGAGGTTTAGGCTTGACGATAGCAGGTTCAGGCACAACTCCGTTCCATCCAGGAATCCAAAACAAAATATTCATCATCTGATCATAATCAATAAAAGTATCACGTTTAGTAAGTTTTCTTATACCACACAAAGTATCTTGGACAATACCCATACATGGTTTATTAGATTGAGGAGTGATAATTTGAAGAGGAACCAAACAAATTTGACTTAATTCAGCTCTAGTTTCTTCAGATTGGGGCACATGCAAGTTCATTTCATCACCATCGAAATCGGCATTGTAAGGAGATGTGACGGACAAATTTAGACGAAATGTTGAGTATGGCATGACCTTAACTCTATGGGCCATCATGGACATTTTATGCAATGAAGGTTGACGGTTGAAAAGAACAGGATCATTATCCATTAAATGACGTTCAACTTTCCAACCATATTGAAGAGCAATATCACCAGCTCTTTTATGGTAACGTAAATCAATTCTTTCACCAGTATCTCTAATAACATATTTAGCACCAGGATGTTCGTTGGGACCGTTACGAACATATTGAGTAAGTTTATGAATGTTATAAGGAGTGACTGTTTCAGGATATGACAAAGTACGAGCAATACTTCTTGGTACACCGACTTGATCTAGATCAAGATTGGGGTCACCAGTAATGACAGTACGGGCAGAAAAGTCAACACGCTTACCCATAAGATTACCTCTCAGACGACCTTCTTTACCCTTTAATCTGGCTCTGATAGATTTGACAGGACGTCCTGATTTTTGAAGAGCCTGAGGTTGACCGGCAATATCATTATCCATATAAGTAGCTACATGATATTGCAGGAGAGCCTCGAACTCGTTAATGACGTGAGCAGGTGCACCTTCCTGTTCACAACGTTGAACATTGGCATTTGCTTTAATAATATCAGCAAGTTTATAAGTTAAATCATCTTCACCTCTAGCTGACTCATTAATAGCAATACTGGGACGTACAGGAGGAGGAGGAACTGGTAAAACTGTAATGATCATCCAATCGGGTCGGGCATAATCTTCATTCAAACCTAAGCGGTAGAGATCTTGGCTAGATATGTGTTTAAAAACGTTAAGAATTTCAGCTGGAGAAAGGGCACGTTTTTCTTGAATAGCTTCACCATCTTGTCCTTTTTCATGTTTCCAAATGCCCATTAGTTTGAGACCATCACGTCTAACAGTAGGTTGAGAATTACCACAACCACCATGATATGTTCGTTCACCAAGTTGAAGGCCAGAATCATCATCTTCCACAGGATCAGCTTCACAAATTGTTTTTATTTTACAAAGGGTCCATACTGCATTAAATCTTCTCTTAGGATCACGAATGGAAATAGCTTGAGCAAAAAGAGGATTTGACTGCGTGTAATTGAGTTAGAAGTCTGTTAGAGAGAAAAAGACAAGTTCTATAATGAACACACATACCTCATCTAAAAGAACTTTACCACAATGAAAGCAGATACATTCACATATTTTTTTAATTTTGTTGATGAAACCTGTAATCATTTTTTCGGTTAGGACAAGGCGCGCCACACGAAACACGAAAAAAAAAACATGGTGACACTTACCAATATGAAAAACAGGTTTCGCCAGTTCAATATGACCGAAATGACCTACACATTCAGACATACCCTCGCCACACTAAAACATAAAGTACAAATAAAAATGATTAGCTAAGACAGATCTTGAAATTTTCATTTTGCGATATTGCATACAGTTTGACATCTGAAATTTCTGTCGATGGTACCGAGTCTCGGATCATTTAAACCGCCGATACGAGGTCTTTGGCGAGTTTCATCCATTGTTTCGGGGTATTCAATTTTGGCGACACTAATAGCTTTCTATAGAAAACAAATAATCATTAATAAACCATCCATCATCAAATCGTATATCCAATTTAGAAATATCACATACTACTTCCTCTGGTGAAAGAAGTCCAAATTGAACCTAAAATACAATATTAACATCTTGTCCAAAATAAAACCTCGAGTATATAAAGATTTATACCTCTTTAATCGTACTCAAAGGAGCACTAGAATGAGGGAATCTGGCGGCACTCATTTTCGCTATTCAGACAAAAAAAAAAAAAAAGATAAAAAAAAAAACGGATACTGGAAAGTGGTGAAAATCCCAATAAAAAAAAGAATGAGACAATACGAGCCCCTAGAAATAGTTGTCGAAGATATGACAGCAGTTAACTTGGAGGTCGTAGTGTTTCGATGAAGAGTGAGGGGGGAGGGAGGAAGAGTGGGTGATGGAGTAAGAAAAGGTGGTGGTTTTGCTCTATACATTTTGGGATATTATCACGTCCAGCATGAAGAATTTCACTTTGTTACCCTACCTAATTTTAGCACTACCTTTATTTGAATTGATAAATGTTCTGCTTGTTTCTATTGGGTCTTATCGATAACAACATTGAATATATTTTCTACTGTGATTTTTACATAGGTCTCTAGACCTTAAATATCATTATAATGCACTTCTTGATTTTAGATAGCTAAGATAGTAACTTCTTATATCATCAACAGTGTATTTCTGGTACAATTTGTAAAAATGAAACTAATAGTAATAAAGGAATCAAGAGTATCATAAAATTGTTTCTTGTTATTCAAATCATTTGCTTTTTGAAATAATTTTCAAATCAAAATAGCGATTTTTATGAAGTACCAGCATGAACTCAACAGTTGTAACACACATTACCTTTAAATTGGACATAATCCAAGTCGATGGTTCTTGTAACTAGAAAAAAAAAAAAATCACATCGATGATGGTAATCTTCCTGGGAGGGGAGGCAAAACTTTTTTGTAGCCACCGTGAATTGTGCGATCTTCTCAAATAAATAAATGACAAAAAGTCAACAACTAAGAGATTGAATAGTATTTGAAAATCAATAGCAAACACAGAATCCTATGAATTCAACATTTCTCTCTCCTTCTTTATTCGTTCCCTAACAATTTTACCAATCTGAATTCTTGTTCTTTCTTCCAAAATTTCCAATTTATCATCCACATCTCTTTTCAAATCCCAATTAGAACGTTTTGATTGTAAAGATTCTAAATCGATTTTACCCTTTTTGGTCCGCTCTCTTAGTTCGTCAAGAACTTTTTGTTCTAATTCTTTTGATGCTAATTCAACCGTAAGTTCACCATCTTTAAAAACTGGTGGTTGTTCAAAACCAAGTTTAGGTGCTCGTGTTTCGGAATCAAAATTCCTGCCACTTAGGACTGAAGGGGATTGATCAGTCGTTCTACGATGTGCACTCGGTGGTTAGCCAACTAAAAGTATATAGATAAAGTACCATAAAATGACTTACTGATCTGTAGATGTGGCATCTTTCTTTTTAAGATTTCTAAGTTTTGCGAGTCTGGCTTTTCGACTTTCTGACTGTGATTCAAGTGAATTTTCCATTACTCTTCTTGTTGTTTCTGGTTGAGAAACTTTTTTTTTTTTTTTTTTTCTAACCTATATTTCAAATCACATGACAACAATAAACATAGTATCTAGTTCCCTTTTTAGAATTTTGTACTAAATAAGGAATATATATACCTACCATTCTGGGTTAATATAAATTGACAATCAATAGAAATATAATACTACTATTTGATAAATGGTTATTGTTGTTAATAAAATAAAATAAAAATTAAATAAAATAAAAAAAGTAACAAATAAAATTAAAATTTAAAATCTTGTAATGAATAAATTGTATGTTGACAAGTATTTTTTTTTTTTTTTTTTTTTTTTTTTAAATTTT
>JAJMJJ010000319.1:0-21895 GCA_030568955.1 Geotrichum siamense (nom. inval.) | reverse complement strand
AATTGAAAAAAAAAATTTCAAATGCACAGGGAAAAATGTGACCATGGAAGCCTGTATCAGGCAAACAATAACACAGTCTTCTTTCATATAATGTTTTATGCTTGTGATTATTTTATTTTTACATTAGTATTTATTTAATTGTTATTCATAAGATTTTATATAGGACTTTAATCAGATTTATTATTATTATTATTATTATCATTTAAACAAAGTAGATAACGCAGAAAAGTCAAATTTTTGAGGATTTGCTTTAAAAAAAAACTTATTTGAAACATACTACACTCCTATATAATAAATATGGCAAAAACTTTGGAATTTATATCTGTGCCAGAAACAACTTCCATATGTCTATGTATGAATGTACTTATGCTATGTATATTATATTTTATTTCATTTCCTATTTAATATATATTACCTAAAACGGTTATTTCTGTCTAGAAACAAAAAAAGAAGTCTCCTGTATATAAACTGCTAATAATAATATATAATTGTTTACATAAAAATAATGAAAATAACAATGTGAATTTAATCTGATCCAAACGTTCATTATTATTATATGCTAGGTAAATCTTTTCAATTTATATATTTACAGTATAATACGTTAACGATGTAACAAACATTGCAGGTATTTTTAGACTATTTGCATAGTACCTGTAACTGTCATAGATCCTTTTTCATTTTCAATCCAAATATTAATTTTATTGTTTTGAGAAACAGAGGCACATAGAGTCATTTTTCGGTTAACAAACATTGGTAAAAGATTCCTATAAGAAATCTTTTTGACTCTTGCACCTTGTGGTAGGACTGAAGAAGATATCCAGTTCATTAACAACGAAATTGATAAAGGTCCATGAACAATACAATCTGGAAGACCTTCAACTTTTTGACTGTAAATGGGATCATAATGAATTCTGTGAGAATTGAATGTCAAAGCGGAAAATCTAAATAATAGAACATTAGAAGGAACCATTGAGAGTCGGTGGGTTGCATTAATCGGTGCTTTAGAAACAAGTTAGTATAATTCAAGTAAAATTCTGTTTGAAAGTATAATACATACGCTGTAAAAATCTTGTAAAAGTTTTATCCCTCCCATAACTAGCTTCTGGAGAAAAATATGCCAGCTTTCTGATCTCTTTTATCGACCAATTTTGATCAATTCCACACTCTGCTTGACCATGCAAATACCGATTAATTGTTACATCTATCCTTTCTACAGTTTTTCCTTCTGCTGTTGTTGTACTTTTAAAGTGAGTGTCGCCGATATCTTCTTTCGCAGAACAAAGAGAGTCAATACTCATTTGCTTAGAATCATTAAATTCGACTGAACCTCCTAGCCACATTCTAGCAGGAAAGTGCTTGTCATCAGGAGCTTGTGATTTATGATAACCATCTGAAGAAAGTGAAGATTCAGAAGAAACTTCATTAAAGAAAATGAAATGATACCCGAGAGGCAACACCTTACCTGGAGAACTCTGCGATTCTTTTACAGGAATATAATCTGCAAAAGATGCATCCAATTTTGCAATATGATTATGTGAAAGTAGTTCATTATTATAAACCCAAGGACCTTGAGTCTTTATTTCTTCAGCAATTGCAGCTCCTGTGCTGGCCCAGCGTTTGCTTCTAACAAACGCAGCATTGAGATAGAGTCGAGACCTTAACATGAGAGTGCGTTAAACTGGGGTTGGAGAAAAATCTGTGTATGTTTCATGCTCCCCAAATTCCAAGTAACGTATTATTTTATATTTATTCAAACGTTGACAAAAATTTCAAGAGGGGTTCGAGGGGGTACTTGGTACTATATACGGTGTTGGAAGGAAAATGCAGATCAGTTCGAAAACATAATCGGTGCTTTGTCGGAGCCATGGAGGCGTTGTAGGGTCCGTTAACAAAATAAGTTACCCTGCCTAAGTTTAAAGTAGAATGACAGTTTATGTAATCAGGACTTTCTGTTTATGGAACCGTATTGATGTTAAAATTTTATCTCGCTATTGAGTAGTCGTTGCATGAAGATATAAAAAAATTGGTAATTAAATGTCAACATATTTTGTCCACCAATGAATAATAATTTAATGCCGCCATATTTGCGTGAATCAACTAGAAATTGGTTTGACTTGTTATGGGTGGTTACACATACATGTTAACTGACAGAAATTACTGAGCCTAAATTTCAAAAAAATTATGTAATTGTTACAATAATGTCCCCTAGATACCTCTAATGGATTAGGTGCCATCGTTGTATCTTTCATCACATGGTTTTCCAGCGCTTTCAAGTGACCTTAAACTGATTGAATTGTCAGCATCGCATTTATATGATTTTTATATTCATTTTCATCTCTATTTTATAATTATTTCTTGATGTATGCGAAACGTATTTAGATTAACTAGTAATTACCTTTCAATCAAATCCTTGTTCACATCAGTAATACACAAGATCACACCTTTCAGATAAGATATTTTTTGTGTGATAATGATAATTGTCAATTAACTAGGTAAAAACCTAATTTTTATTATAATCACAAGTAAGTAAAGTTACATATTTTACGCCAAAATAAGTATAGCCGCTAAACAATGGTAATTGCTGTATTTGGGGTTTAAAATAGATTCTGATCTCAGGGTGTTAATACTTAATAAAAACATACAAACATATGTGCATTTACATATATATTTTTAAAGTAATTGCTCAATACTCTTGATTCAAATTTAAAGGATTTATGCCAACATTTCAATGTGACTAAATTTTTATATTTAAAAATTTCTGTCGTATTGAATGCACCAGGCTTTTTTTTATAAGCCAAATAGGACCATTGGTCAACGTGATATAAAGTCAATTCCATTTTTTATATATTTCATCTTGTGATTTTTTATTGGTGTAAATAAAAATTTTGGGCAATATAATGACTGCAAGGAGAAGGACTTAAAACTTTTGATATATAATATACCAAAATCAAAAATGGTGAATTTAAATGAAATTAAATTATGCGTATAATTATTGCGTTTTTGTGCAAATAAATAGAGTGTCCTAAAAGTGGTAAGCCGAAGAATATTCAGCGCTTTATATTCACAGTAGTTTTATAGTATTTAGCTTATCTATGTTTAAACTTTAAAAGTTTATGATCTATGGCATACATTCAAAAATTTCTATTATCTTACAATTCATATTTATGTTTCACCGTCAATTGTAAACTGAAATTTCTAAGTTCCGTATACTTTTTCACATTAGTTACTTAGACCACTAACTAAGTAAATATACATTGTGCATACCCATCTATTTACTCCCAATAGATTTGTCTACATGAAATAACTTTGAAACATGAACAAAAATATCCCTTTCAAAAAATACTAATCTGATAACAAAACTCTTCTTCCATTAAAAAGTTGATTTACAAAGATATCAATGTACCACTTTCTTAATATATGATGAATAGAAAGAATGATCAAATAAATCAAAATATTAAGCTAAGTCCTTCTAGATCACTGTGATTGCCAATTTTGAAATGTCAACTTCCAGCAGTGTGATTCCTATTTTGTGTTCAAATTCTGAAAAGTATTTAGACTCAAACTGAATACAAACCTCCAAAGAACATTTTAGTAATCTATGGGAATCATTGATATCAGTTTTAGCAAATGATCATGGTACAAAGTCTTTATTCCGAACATTCTACAAAGAAATAAGATAAATTCTCAATATATAAATCCAGCTCTAAAAGTATTACTAATTCAAATCACAAATCAGGACTAATCCATGTGATCAAGAACTCTCTGTTGATCTTAAATCTGTCTCACTATCACAGCTAAAATATCTAATTAATTTAAAAGTTATATCATTGAGTCAGAAGTTAAAACCAAAAAAAGGAGCCCATCAAGCCATCACCAAATTGCATCTAACTCTTTCACAAGCATAAAATATATCTCTTTAAACGCATTCTCAGAAAATTCAATAAATGCTTCAAAATCATTAACTCAAATTATAAGGAAAAAATTATTTTTTTTTATTACAATAAGATTACCTTTTGTATTCATTCTAATAATTTGCAGTTTAATGACCCGTCAAGACATGGAATGTTCCCCGTAAAATTTGACCTTTTCTTGTTGACCTACTTTTAACAACTCTGATAACAGTAAGATCAGTTTGTGAAATAATTTCAACCTTTAATTTATTTTTAACACAGTACTCACCTATTTAGACACATTAAAAATCCAAGAAGCAATAAAAAAAAAGAAGTTATTCTTCTACGGGGTTTATAAATAATAACTCATGACAGTATTCTATTGATGGTAGTTTTTCAATATTGTGTGGAATTCCTTTTAATAACAAGTATTAAATAGTGGAAATATTTCTATTTAGCAAAATTCATTTCTAATTTTATCTGAAAGAAATATTGGCGTAAAATGTACCCTTGATTTACGTTCTACTCCAGTTACAGCATATATTGACATGTTTAGTATTAAGAAAATACGCCCTTCTAACGTGGGAATCCAAAAAATTAGACTCAACTTTGATTTTTCAAAATCAGATAAATATAATACCTGGATTTCATTATTATTTTTGCATTCTAATTTAATATTAGCTGCTCTGCAAGGTAAAGATTATTACCCAATACCTCCCGTTTTACCGACTTTAGAGTCTAAGAATCATACTCAAAGTATATTTTTCTACGCATCCCAGATCATTTAAAATTTTCATCTAAAAATGCGGAAAACTTAACTACTAAAAATTGGATTAGGTCAACTGCCATTCTGTGACAGAGTGGTACCCTCGAAAACACTTTAACTCGTTTAACACTTTGTGAAATTAACATCAAAAATGATTTATCTTCCCAATTGAGTTGTTTGGATACCTCTGTATTTGCTTGCAGACATATCCTCAACATTGGGGGAAGTGATTCAGACGTCCCAACTATACCTGATGACCTTGTCTTTCAACACCATTTCAATTTATCTGTTAATATAAAATTTTGTAATAAAAAATCACTTAGACAATAGTTGAAAACTTTAAAGATGTTTTCAAGAGTACTTGTTTATGCTCAACAGGTGACCTTTACGGATCTGCTTGAATTTCAATGTCAATAAGTGTCAAAGTTCTTATGTCAAAATTTGATTTTGGTGATATATCAATGGACTTCGAATATATTCATGTTGAAATTAATTTTATGACTCAAGTCAAAGGAAGAACATCTTGGGCAAAATATGCAAAATTTCCTTTTTGGCGCAAAAAATTTAAGTATCATTTCCTCTCCTCATGCAGAATCCCTAAATTTTCTTTTAGAATATTGGGTATGGAAAAAAAACATACATATGAGATTATATCAGGATATGTTATTTTGGATCATGATGATAATTTTAAAAATAATGATACTGAAATGTGGAACAAATTTGAAAATGGCCAATACAAAGGTTTCCTTTCGCTCAATATTAATATCATGGAAATTTAGTGAGTCATAGAGACTTCTATCAAGATCTCAAACATGCATTAGATGACTTACCATTTGTTAATCTCCACATTGTTTTGAAAATGAATAAATCTATTAATCAAAATTGACATGCGTGATTTGTTTTTAAATATTACACTAGCAAAATCATTGACACATTTGGCAACTAAGTGGATCTGTAGTCTAAATACTTCCGAAGTCGATTTTACTCGAAAATTTATGATAGAAAAGCAGGGAAATTCATGTTTTTAAATTAATTGTTTCGATAAACAAAAAGAGTTTAAAAAGAATATTAACAATTCCTTCTTTCGTAGTAACAGTATTCTTACAAGAACTTTTGAACGGTTTATGAGCGTGGTTGGTCATGATCATCTGAGTAACACTGTCGAAAAATTTGTCAGTGATTTTGTTTCTCAGCAGCCATACCAAGAAATTGACCCGTCTCGATTAGTCGTTGATGAAAATGAAATTTTTGTTGAAAAGATTAAATCAAACCAGGAGGCATTATTACTGAAGTATACCAGCCAACTATGGAACTTAATCCACTTAAGTATTAATTATTTACCAGTCGGCTTTACTTTGATATTTCATCATCTCAAGGTAAAGGTAAGTTATAAGCTTTATTTATCAGAAGATTCTATTCATAGATATATGTCAGAATTCTTATTTCTGAGATATTGCTGCCTAGGTTTGGTGAATCCTAAAATTCTTGGGCTTTCTGTCTACCATGAAAATATCAAGGTGCACAAATCAATTACCATTATTGCAAAGTTACTTTTAGGATTTTCGAATATAACTTGTTTTGGATTCAAAGAAACTTAGATGATGCCCATGAACAAAATTTATTGAACAAAGCAAATTTAGTGGAATATTTTGAAAAGGACACATTAGAAGGATTGAGTAAGCATGGTATCAACAAGTTGATCAATGAGAATTCCAGGTATGACGATTTTCTAAATTTTTCTATTGAATATTAACCTTTGTATAAAGAATTCAATAATATGCTAATGTTAGATGAGAACTATTATTTTTCATACTTTTTGGAAATTTGGAATACATATTTACGACCTCATCGTATAATTATTTTGAAGAAAATAAATTTTCAACCGACAGATCGTTCATGTGTCAATCAAAAAAAAAAAAAATATCTGAAGCTGTGACTATACACACAGAACAGTGAAATCAATTATTTTCTATACTGGAGATAAAAAATGAAATATTTAATCCAACACAGATCCCTGCTTACTCAAATCATCTCAACATAATATGGACTTAAAAACGTAAAGTCTTAAATATAAACCAGAAATAAAGCCAACGTTAGATTGCTATAAAAAGGTCGCATGTACCAAAAAAGGTTTATGAAATAGACTCGTCAACACACCGAGAACGTGAATTTGTATTTGAAACAAATGAGTGCAATTGTTATGATGATTGTGAACCTCGTGGCCATGCAAAAAGCTTGGAATTAAATATTCCCGTAATGAAGCAACATTAGCTTCCAAAACTTTTAAGAACATGCATTGATTATCATTTAAACATAAGATAATTAGATCTAGTTATTTTATTTATATTTTTTTAAATTTAACAATAAACCTCATATAATAACTACAACACTCATATAAAAAGATTAGAAGGAAGCTTTCCCAGGAACAATAAAAACAATATGAAAAAGTATTGAAGGTACATTCATTTTCAGTCCGTATAATCAAGGAAATTTTAAATTTAATACTAATTAGCAGTATAAAAAAGATACTATTGTGGATATATTGTAGCAGCTCAGACAACAATTGACAGACAGATTTAATAACTAATATTTATACATGCAATATTAACAATTAAATTAAAGAAAAACCTCAAATTTGGATTTCTATTCATGTAGCAAAAAGAGAATACCCGTTAATTTATTGTTAAAACCAGTAGTAGAGACAAGTACAGACCTTTAATTTCTGAGTCTTTAGTCCAAGCTTTCCCTCTATTTTCTTATGATTTGTGTCTTTGTCTATTCTTTTTCCTTTTCTTTTAATGTAATTTTCTATTTTTTCTTACTTAACTTTTTTACTATTAAAAGTTACCATAAATTTTCAAAGACAACGTAGGCTGTGAACCGTAGATGACAGACAGTTGATAGTAAGTCCACAGGGTTGAATGCGTTAAAACTAATCTAATATGGGTGAATCAAAATAAAACTGGCATACAAGACAAATCACACCCAAAATATGATTAATAAGCAGGATTTGTATGAAAAAAATCAGAGAAGGGAGAGTCTAGGGAAATTAGGATCAGAATTGGATCATGTATCCATGATGCGTCTCTGCAAATCTAGGAAACTACCTACCTACCCACCTAGGTAGGTATGTATTCATGTAACAATATTATTTCATATATGTGATAAATAAATGTAACATTATCTATTGAATAAATGCGAGCATTGTTTAATGCTTTTTTTTAATAAGATATTACACATATAATTGAATACTGTGTCGCAATTGAAAATGAAAAGAAGGAAATATGAACAAATAAAAAAAATAATGTCAAAAAATATAAAAAGATGTTGAAAAAAAAAGCACGAAAGTCGCACTTCGGGTCCAAAAATTCTGTTCCCCATAATATTGCACCATTACAAGGTGTTGTTTTTATGAAGCAGCATCGATCCCTCGTATTTCCCGTACTGATAAAGTAATCTGTTTTCTTGCCTAATTGTTTTGTAATTTTCAAATGCCATTGAATAATAATCTTGTTGTTTTTATATAATCTTGTCATAAGCTTGTTGTGATCTTCGCATAATCTTATAATAACCTTGTAACCTTGTCGTGGTGGTATAAAGAAACTTGGAGGACTAGAGCTTTCCATAAGAAACAGCCAGGAAAATATTTGATGTCACCTCGTAATTGTGAACTAGAACAAAGAAGGACAATAAGCAGAAATGTGACATAAAAAATAAAAAAAAAATAAGAAGGTTAATAAATAATGAACGAAAAAGTAGTAAAATAATAATACTTAACATCAGGAAAAAATGTAGGGTTTAAGTAAGTAAACGTGAAAGTGAAGTAATATGGAGGACGAAAAGAAAGGAAGTAAAAAAAAGTGTGAACGTGGTCCTTGTGTAGACGAAGGATAACATTATAATGTTACACTTTTTTATTATATTTATTACACAGATAAAGTAAAATGTCACAATCAAACTGCAGCTAGTAATCAGGATTTGTATGGAGTTTGAAATATTGTAGATTATTCGAAGGTATTGTAAAAGAGTATTTAGCAATACGGTTATGTTGTACATATGGTGTAGGGACAATGACGTACAGATCGTATAGAAATATTAAGAAGTATTAGGCGAAGAAAACTTTTTGGTATATTTTTTGTGAAGCAAAGATGGCCTAGTTGTTGTAATGTTAAGTTAATTTAGTTGATGGAGAGGAAAGCTTTATTACGACTAATATACGGAATATCTAGTTATATTGCGCTCCGAACAATAGAAAAATAGAACTACAGAAGATTTGATATTAGGAACATGTTGACCGATTGATGTGTTATATCATAAAACCCAGCATAGTGCTTGTATGGAGGATATGGTGCAATTCTTAGTATATCCCACACGTCTATTCTTACCATATTTATCATACAATTTATAATTTGCATTTTTATTGAATATAATAATAAACACAGTGTGTATATACCTACCTACCTAGGTAGGTACCTGAATATAAATTTACTACTTTCACACTGGTATGTTCTTTGACATAGTATGGAGCAATTCAAAGGTAGGTAATGTTTGTAATCCATTTAAAAAATTATAGAGAAAGTTGTGCTTATCTTCTTAGTTAAGTTATTATTTCTTTAGTTCACTCTATGAACTTTATTAAAGACGAAATCAGTTAAGCATTTTAGGTATAAACTGTGATTTGACTGGCACAATAATGGTGGCCACTGGGATGCAATTCTAAAAATTAATTAATACAATCTACTTCTTACAAGCATGTAATACATTTATATTCCATATATTCTAGATCTGGTATACAAAAGCCTACTAACAAACAAGAAAGACAATAATTTCACATCATGACATTTAAGAATAACAATATATATGTTTAATTTTAAATTTAATAATTTAACCAGATCGAATAAGATCTAAAAATTTCTCTTTGGACAATTCTGATGCTTTTTCTTCCTGAACTGCACTCTGTGGAGTCTCATTTTGGAATGACTTTTGACTAGTTTGGATAGCATTGAATAAGCTCACGACACCCTTCATCGCAGTTCTTTTAAGCTTCTTTTCATGTTCTAACATTTTTGTCCAACCCTCTTTAGCATTTTCACTCTCTGTTTTGCCACTATTTCCTAGTGCAACAAAATCACTAAGACTCTTAATTCTTTCTTTGTCGACCTTAGCTCTCTTTTCTGCTTGAAGAGCTCGTTTTGCTTTAGCTTCTAATCTGGTAGTTTCGAGATCTCTTGCGCTCTTTTTATTTCGCACCAAAATAGGATCAGCACGTGCATGAGCTTTAAGATGAGATCCTAAAATTGATGAAACTGCCTTTGAAAATGATTCTGGTGCAGATCGTTTCGATGGGGCTTGTTTAGAATCGTCATTGTCGCTATATTCTTCCTCACCTTCCGAACTTGCATCCGATAAAGACACTTCATCCATATTCCCATCAAACTCTTCTTGATATTCAATTTCCTCGTCTCCACTTTCTTCCTCAGACTTATTACTTAACTTTTCAACTGATTCATTGTCGGAAGATGTATTCTCTAAAATGATGGTTAGAATGCAACACAAATTAAAAGACATAATAATCCACCCATAGTTCAAAAAATTATCACATACCATCCTCAATTTCGGAAGCGCTTCTCTTTTTTGACACCATTTGAGTTATGTATGTAATGTATTTGGTGGAAAATGCCGATGATAGAACGAAATGAAGGTTTCCAGATGTTGGGATAATATTTTTCAATCGGGAAGATTATGTAATTGGGAGAAATATTCAACTCTAACTTTTTTAGGTACAGTCTCTAAATTTGTTTATTTGTAAAACTTTCCCAAAACAATGTTTGGTTCAAGAACACGCATAAAATAATAGTAGGGAAAGAAAAGTGAAGACTGAAGATCTTGATATTGAGAAATATCCTATTGAATTTTTTATTATTTTAGTTTCATGAAATAAATGCTGTGCTGATATAAAAAATAACGTGACTATTATATTGGTTTTATTGGAAGGTCATTGTGTGATCGCGGAACTAGGAATGACAGACTAGAATTTGAATGCTACGTGTTTAAATAACTAACTATCTACCTAGGTATGTAAGCATTTATTTACTAAATTAATAGGTATATGTTTGTACATACTGGAATACTTTCTGAAAATATAAATGTAATGATCAAAATTTATTCATACATTATATTCATTTCGCCTCCATACCAAGCATAGACTGTACATAATGAAAATTTCATTTACTTTTATTAGCTATTTTGATTCTTATAGTTACTTATTTTTTTTATTACATTGGCCTTTATCTTGTTTATTTATCACAATTATTGATGGCACTGAGAATTGTACAATCTGTGAAATATCGTTTTTTTTTTTTTTTTTTTTTTTTTTTTTTCTGTATTGGTTGCCGGGGCAACAGTTGTAAACAATAATAAGAACATCAATTTATTTTCCCTAAGACACCTTACTACTTTTCCCATTGAAAGATCAGTCGAACCTGTTTCCTTTATTAATAAAAAGAAAAAGGCCATTACTATTTAAACCCAACACTTATGAAAACTAGAATTTAATAGAACTTTTGAGTGTTATGACTGGTAATCAAAACGACACGTCTAAACTTCACCCACCTTTAGCCTTTAAGAAGCGTAAGCTATCAATTTTATATTCAAAGGATACTGAAAGTGGAATACCTAGAGCCGTTGTAGGACCTGTGCCGGCAAAGAAAGGCCCTACATCTTTTTCATTGACATGTCCAACGTCTGTTGAAAGTACGCCAGTTCGAGAGAGTTCTAGATCAATACCATCTAGAAGTTTTCAAGTGCAAGGCTCGATGTTGGTTCCTCCAAGCACGATCCGATCGAAAATCCTTAAAAAAGATCATCGAATAGCTTTACATCCGAAGCTTACACAAGACAATGTTAAGAGCAATAACTTAACAGAGAAACCTCACGATGAAAATAACTCAAATCTTCAATTTGCAAGAGAAGTTTTAGAAAGTCATAAGTCTAGAGAGGCATCACTTGGTATACAAATAGAAGAATTAAAATCTGATAAAGCGAGGTTGGAAAAGGAAATGAAAGATCTTGAAAAGGATAATATGGCGAAAGAATTTAAAATAAAGGAGATAGAGCATAAAGAGGAGTTGATGAGGATGGAGGAGTCTTATCGACATAAGAAAGAAATTATGGTTCTTGAAGATAAATTAAAGAAAGAAGTCGAACTACGGCAACGGTTAGAACTAGATATTGAAGAAACTAAAACGCAAACAAATAAAACGATTGAAGAGTTCCAAAGAAATGAATTGAAATTTAAAGAGAATTTCCAAACTGTCAATCAGCAACTTAAAAAAAGTGAAGAATCTAAATCTGAAGTTAAACAACGTTTAGAAGACGAAATAAAGATGGTTCAGTCTTCAAATGACACACTGAAAATGAAATACGAGGAATTAACAAAAGAATTGATCTCTACTACTTCAAAATTAGAGAAGTATACGATCGATACCGAGTCTGATCAATTTAAACAGCGAAAATTTTTGAAAGAACTTGAGTTTCAAATAAGCGAGGACAATCAAATAATTGCCAATCTCAAAAAAGAACTAGAACATTCAAAAGCTACTGTTGTGGAAATGAACAAAAAGCTGTTTAGCGTCGATGAAACTAGACGGAAATTGCATGCACAACTACAAGATATTAAGGGTAATATTCGTGTATTTTGTCGAGTACGACCTGTGCTAGACAATGAAGGAGAACCTCTTGATATGAAATTTCCAGATATACACGAAAATGGTCAACAATTTCAAGTTACAATCACCGATTCAACACTCCAAGGTAGAACAGAGGACAAAGTTCATGCATTTTCTTTTGATAAAGTATTTGACCCATCAATAGAGAACGAAAATGTTTTTGATGAAGTATCACAACTTGTTCAGAGTGCGTTAGATGGTTTTAATGTTTGCATCTTTGCATATGGTCAAACTGGCTCGGGAAAAACTCACACAATGTCAGCTTTGATTCCTTTAGCAGTCGACAAGATTTTTGAAACAGCAGAACATCTCAAAGATATGGACTGGGAATATAAATTTACAGGCGAGTTCCTTGAAATCTATAATGAAAAGATAAACGATCTGTTACAAGATGATACTTCAAACTCTCAGACCAAATATGAAATCAAACATGATCAAGCAGCTCGAACTACAACAATTTCTAATTTGTCAATTGTCACCATTGAATCGTCCATGCAAGCCATTAACTTATTGTCGACAGCCTTCAAGAAAAGAACCACTGCTTCAACCAATATTAATGTACATTCTTCAAGATCCCACACCATTTTTATAATTAGACTAACTGGCAGAAATAAAAAAACTGGAGAATCACGTCATGGAATATTGAATCTTATTGATTTAGCTGGTTCTGAAAGAGTAGCTCTTAGTGGAGTAACTGGGGAAAGGTTAAAAGAAGCTCAGTCGATCAACAAATCTCTAAGTGCGTTGAGCGATGTCATTGGATCCTTAGGGAATAATCATGTCCCATATCGTAACTCTAAGGTAAGTTCTTATTCCTAGTGGAAAATCTTGAACTTATTTTAACTTTTAATTTTATTTTTTTTTAGCTCACCTACCTTCTCCAATTTTCTCTTTCTGGTAACTCAAAAACACTCATGATGGTAAATATATCCCCCTTACAAAAACATACAAATGAGACCCTCAATTCTTTGAGATTTGCTGCAAAAGTGAGTACAACCTCCCTTCTTACCTTTTATTTTATTTTTTTTTTTTTTTTTTTTTTTTTTAATTTACGAGCACTACTAATATATTCTAGGTAAATCGTATCAACATTGGCCCCGCAAAACGACTAAGTAGCTTTTAGTTGTCAAAAATAAATAAAAAAAAGAATTATTGAAACTCGAAGATATTATATACTTTACTTAATTACTGTGATGAAATAACGACCTGTATTATGACTTAACTATACTGCTTTTATATTTATTAGTTTTTTTATAACTAAAAGTACTGAGATAAATGAGAGACAAAACACACAAACACACAGAAAGAGATAATAATGAAACCATATATATATATTTACAAGCATTTTTAATTACCTATGGTGTCAGGAACAGTGACTTTTCCTTCATTCTCTAATTTTTGATTAATGTCGTATCTCATATGTGCTTCACTATCATTGTTAGGATTTGATTCATCCAAGAGATAGGTTTTCAGTGATCCTTCCAAAAGAAGCTGATCCCACTTTTCTGAATGATTTTGACTAGCCCAAGTAGATACTTCTTCTTTTCGTCCTTCAACCAGAGTCCAGTTGTATAAAGCAGCAATAGTTTCTTTAGAAGGTTCCATCGGCATATTTTGGGCAATATCTAGAGCTCTTGAATAAAATCCATGGTAACAATTTCCGATTATATATTGTCTATAATTAGAATCATCAGGAGTATCAGACTTAAGTAAGCTTTGCCACATTCTCTCAATATCTTCAATAGATGACTTCGTGCAAAGTTTAATTATAATATTATACGAATCTGACGTTGGACCGGTAGGGAATGATTTAACTTCTTGCCATAAATCAATAGTATTTTCAACATCATCAAGTTCACAGTAAGCATACATAATTTCGTTTAGCAAAGGAACACTTTCATCAATTGTTGTATCCATTTTGAAAAAGATGTGTAGTTCTGATACTCCTTGATGATAACCATACTTACCGAATTCATGAAACAATAGAGAATACATTTGTTCAGTGGGAGGTTTTGTACCAGTTTTTTTGCTTCTGAGTCTCAAACTTTTAAAAATAAGGAGGGCACCATCTGGTCTAACTAAATCACAAAAGTGCTTTAATATGTGATAATATGCTTCATATGGGATATCAAAATATTTCTCTAAAAGTCCATAGGCTTGCCAAGCTTGTTTATAATCTCCATTATTCAAAACATACTCATAAAGCGAATAATAAATATCTTTTGTTTCTTTAGTTGTTGGATGAAGTTTTTGTGAGTCAGGACTCATTTCATTCTCAAGGAATTTCTCAGAGTCGCTAACATAATTGTACGATAAGAATAACTTTAGCAAAGCAGATGTAGCACCTAGTTCTAATTGTTTCGTAAACATTTTGACTTTGAGATAGGTTTTGAACACACGTTGAACATCATCCTTCATCTTATCAGCCATTTCAATTAATAGATTATTTAGCAGACTAAGATAAATTCCATTCGACGAATTCCATTGGCATCCCTCTTTCAAACTTTCGTCAAAAATCTTTGATGCCAATTCAACATCTCTAGTTTTTAGAGAACTTGTCATCAAAATGTCTTTTGTTTCAATGTTACCTTCCAACTGATATTCTTCGAACAACATAGTTAATAAATTTTGAATTTCAGAAAATTCATGTCCCGTTCGAACAAGAAGTTCAACGCAGTTACTCAAAATAGTTTCGTTCAAGTTGAAATCACCTTCTAATGCATTTTGAAATATTTCTTGTAAACTTTTATCACCAGAGTTAGAATAAAGACTCCAATAAAGATTCACTTCAGGATCACTCGAAGTACCAGTGGACTTTATTAAATTTTCAACTGTGACAGGTGACTTTGAATACTTCATGAATGCTATCATTAGTAGCTTTAAAAAGTGATCGTTATCATTATGATCGGATAATACAATTGAATGATCCTCAAATATTTTCAAGAAATTTGTCATGCCAGTTGATATATGATTGTTTGTGTAAACATCTAATACTAACTCAAGTGCGTCTAAATTGTTATGCTGGTATTTATCATCAACAATGTTGTCATTGACAAAATCAGAAAAAATCTTTTGCATACTAGGAGTCTTCAAATTAAGAGATTTAAGTACTTCCAACGTTGTGACAACAGTATTGTGTGAAGGTGATTGAGCTGTTGATTCACGAAGGGCCGAAAACAGAATAGGTACACAGACCTGTTTAATATGAGGTAAATTGACATAGTTAAATATTTTTTGGAAGGATTGATCATTTAGTGATCCAGTAGCCTGTAAAATCCATTTTAGTAGTTTTTCTGCTCTAGGTAGATGTTGTTGTGCATCCAGAAATGAAAAGTAGTCTAATCGAGATTGCACAAGTTGATCTTGTGAGCGATCACTATTCGATTCTATAACATAAAATAACTTTGGGATAATATCAGAATCTACCAAATCTTTGGAGCCATTCCGCACAAGACTATTGTAAATAGATATAATTTCGTCGACTGATAATTTAAAAGGTGACTCTGCCGACTCTGATTCCTTGAGAAGTAAAAGAATTGCAGTTTCAATCATCGATCTATAGCTGGCAAAACTGACATTTTTTGATAATGAAATATCAGAAGAAGTTAAAGACTCTAATAACGTCAATAGACTAGATTTCATTTCATAATAGTCTAATTTGTCAGAGTCTGACGGAGCAGCAAGAGACTCTTTAACTCTTCTTGCGCTTTCCTTGGTGGCATTGAATTGAGAGATGGAATCTTCATTGGCATCAGAGAATGCTTCAGTAGTTTCCCAATTATCGGTAGAAAGAGACTTCTTAACAAAATTCTTGTAGATAGTCGAAGGTGAGAACTTCTCAACCAGAGGAGATGTTGAAAAAGCTTTGTTGAATCGAAGGGTGTTGAGTTGATTTCTGTATAGAAAACAGCCAGGAGTCAGTAATTTTGATGTAGTTCTAGCAATATAAAATCGAGAAGCTCTAAAAATGGCACTGGAACATGACATTTTGATGACTCTACACCGCGTATACGACCCTATTAGAAAGCGGTAGTTATCACGATCCTGAAGTAGGAAAAAAAGTCGCTCCCGGATTGGACCATTGGGGAGTTGGAAATTTTTCAAGCGGAATTAGATGTTACAGCCGTGCTTACAAAATATACCGTTTTGGGAAGAGCACGTGAAGGAAAATTACGCTGGGTTTTGTCTATTTTCAAACTTTCAGTCCTTGCCATCTTTCTTTGTCTTCTTCCCCACAATAAATATCATCCGTTTGGCACTAACTCTCAAGCTACTTACAGCAAGGACTTATTTACAGCTGCTGTTTGGATAATCCATTTCTTTCTCCTGATGCCACCATCTAGCGGCATTGTATCGTCTCCGTCACCGTCACAGACACCTGACCCGCCCCATCATCACCAGCGTCCTCGACTGAAAACAAGATCTTCTTCAAGAGTTCATCTTTCCAGTCGTAGTACCACTAATCTCTTGCCTTTGGATGGTAGAACCAAATCTTCGAACGTGCAGCAAGACCAGCATCTTCAGACAAGGCAAAATGGTTCATCAGTCCAACTTCCTAAACGCACTAAATCACAGGTCACTTTATCTCGCAAGACTCTAAAGTCTACAAATAACAATGACACCAAGAAAACTGCCTCTGTAACAACCGAGAAAAAACCTGCTACTTCAGTGTTTTCAAATCCAAAACGTTGTTTCCTAACCATTAACTCCAATGCCCTAAGTACACTCGACCCTTCTAATTTAAGCACTGTATGCACTCTCTGGACAGTTTTTTCTAAATGTGCAAATAGTATTGAAAATGGTGAACGGTTGGAAAATATGTCATGGCGTCTTTGGAATAGAGATGTTTTGTGTAACCCAAACGATTTAAATATGTTACAGTCTCTGGAAAATGCACATTCCCGCAATAACGACCAAGTTTCGTTACACCCTTCATTAACCAACGACAGTACAAATTTGAATATTCCTGATATTAATCAGGTTCCTAAGCTTTCTACGTCCATCGAGTCTTCAGGATCTTCTTGTTTAACTAACAAGGGATCTAATGAAATGTTGCATGCTGAATTTTCTCGGAAACCAAAGAAAGATATTTCCACAGAACTTCTTCGTAACCTGTTTAGGTGCCTTTCCAACGATACAATATTTAATACTAATATTAAGATATCTTCAAACAAAGAGAAAATCACTACTCCAACTTCTACTCGTGAATCATATTCTAATTCTCGAGATGACACATCTCATACACCCCCAACAAAATCGATTTTAAGGTCCAAATCAAATTCTAATTCAAAAGCAAAGTCTCCAGCCTTGGTTAGTAGCGACAACTCGTCTCAAGTGTCAAATATTACTCTCGCTAAATCTCCGGATATTCCAGCATCTAATCCTTCTAAATCATCTCTTTTTAATACCAAGCCTCGCCAATCTTCGCAAAGTTCAACTGGGGAGTCGGTAATTTCACAGCAAACTCAATCACAGCATTTTAAAAGACTATCTCCAGCACTTAAACCTCTCACAAATCCTAATTTCAACGATTCTAAATTAATATCTTCGACATCGCGAATCCCATCCAGTCTTTCTATGAGCCATATGGTTGCTAAGAGTCCTAATGAACTAGCACATAATATTTCAAAAGCTACAGCTAAAATTGCACGATCAACATCTTCATTATTTGCTAAATCTGACGCTCCAAAACGCCCATTACTATTTTCACGACATAGCCACCTGGCACAAAAAATAGTACCTGGACATTCTCGCTCTAATCTATATATAAGTTCCACGGTAAAGTCTACACCTAAGCATACAGTGACCTTTTCACCTAAACCTCTGACTTGCAATTCAGAAGGTGAATCAGATTCTGAGTTTGATGGTATAGATTCTAGTGGATCTCGCATCACTTTCAAAGACCGATCATCTTCTACTGCGTCAATAGTCAGAGGTTTTTCTCCATCTGCCATTTCTGTTTCTAGATCAAATGTTAGTTTAAGTAAAGCTACTAACACCCTTTCTAGTGTACAACAACAACAACAACAACCACCTCCTCCTCCTCCTCCTGCTTTTGAAATGACAAAGGCTCGTCCTGATAAAGTCCCTCGAGAAAAAATGTTTTTTATTGAATCGTCTTCACCGTCAGGAAGTGAAAACGGATTTAATTCTTTTTCCTCTCATGGAGGAGATTTTCCTGTTGCATCAGAGGAGTATACATCATTATTTGCTAAGAGTAATATCCAGGGATCTTCTCTGGTACCTAAGAAATCAGCTAGTCCAACTGTAAAATTTTCAGACAATCTTCGTAACAATGATGATGGTGATGATGATGATGATGATGACGAAGAAGAAGATGATTATGATGATGACGACGATTTTGATGATGATGAATCTGCATGGGATTCTGTTGATGATGAGAGTGATTCTGGATCTTTTGATGAAAGTGCATTTGTTCGTGATGAAAATAAACGTCTACCACTTGTTCGTTCGTCACTTCTTTCTACACTCTTTCTTAATAAACCTGAAATGGTTATGGCAGAACAGGAAGCCCAATCAAATCGTCTTGATACTAATAGTGCACCATCCAAATTGAAATCGACACTCATGACATCTGAAAATTTTGTAATGTCACCAGAACCTATTGATGCAGCTTTAATGTCACCAAGAACCACGCGTCGTAATATGCTTGCATCAGAACTATCAGAATCGGTGCGGCGTGATTTGATATGGGAGCATCGTCAAGTAACAACACCCAAACCCGTTGTTCCAAGGTCAAATTCTGCAGATGCTAAAAATGAAAGTAAAAAACCTTCGTCATGGAAAGATGAAATGGAATCAGATGTTAAAGGTGATTTTAGTTATCATGCGAGAGGATGGTAATGCTTGCTTTTAATTGAATAATTAATTTAGAAGTGGAAAAATAATTAATAATCATAATAATAATAAAACTTATAGTTATATAAAAAGGATATTTATTAATTTAATCGTAATGTCGACGGATACGTAAGGTGATAGTTTCAAAATTGATCGCGTACATATTTCTTTTATTTTAAACACATTAAGTGAAAAAAGTTTTGTTTATATCTGGATGATTGGGAGAAATGTGAAAAAAAAAAAAAAACGTTGGTACGGCAGTGTGGAGGGGAGGGGGAAATGATTTTTCATACGATATTACATTAGGGAATGACACACAAAACCTTTTTTTAATAACAATAGGTTTGTATTATACTAGTTTCAAACATAGCATTGTTTTTTTTAAATATATATACAGTGTGTACATATGTATTTGGTAAGAAAAGTTTATAAGTGAAGTGGAGTCGAAATAAGGGAAACCTGAATAATTTGCGTATAAAATTCGAAAATATCATGTGTTATTTGTTTAATATTATATTATTATTATTATGATTTTTTTTTATTTTTATTTTAGAGGACTTTTTTGTCTTTTGTTTTACAAGAAAACAAGGGGAATGTGCGTATTGTGTGATTATAACCAGATTATGGACTACTTTTGTTTGCAATAGCAGCGGTAGTACAAGGGTTAGGGCAAGTGATTCAACTTACTGTTTTTTTTTTTTTTTTTTTTTTTTTTGATTTTCGGATTTACACCACCAAATTCTGGATATCACAAATTCAAATTTAACCTTCCTTTACACGATACATTTATTAGGAAAAGCTAGGACGTGAAAGTTACCACCAATAGTATTACCTTCGGCGTATTTTGACTTTTTTTTTATTTGAGATTTTAATATCTTGAGTTTTATTAGGCGCTTTCTGGTTTGTTTAGTGTGATTTTGAAACGGTGTTATTACTATATTTGTTATTTATTCAGGGTTCTTTTTCTTTTTCTTTTCGTGGAGGAGGGTGAAAGAAACAAATAACGTTGGATAGTTTTTATTAAGACTATTATCTAGACTTGTTCGTTTATTATATTTTGGGATTTGATTGATTGGATTGGTTGAAGTGAATCTGATTATTATTATTATTATTATTATCATTTTTTTTTGGTTTTTGGTTTTTGGTTTAAATTTTATGCATAGTCCAGATTATATGTGGCTCTTTTTATTCATTCTCTATTCTTTATCATCATTATAATGGCATCTACAGCGGCATCACCATTCCCTGTTGGAAATAACAATAGCACGGTGGTCAGCACACCAAATACTAGTGCTACCACCGAGAAGGAAAAAGATAAGGAAAAACGTATTGAAATCAGTGAATTTATTAAAGACTTTCAAAAACTTCTCGGCAATGAAAAATGGGAAAGGTATAAGATCCACATTACCAAATTTCTAATTGGCAAAATGACACGAATAGAACTTGAAGAAGAATTGAATAACATATTCACCAGTAAAGAGGTGGTCAAGTTTCATAACAAGTTTTTGCTGATTAATTTGACGAATTCTTTGCAACAGGATAATTCTGAGTTGAATGCTAATTCGACTAATGGTTGGACAACGAAATCGACTGCTAATGCTACTAATAATAGTGGTGGTAGTGAGATTGCAAAGTTGAAGAAAGATATTTTGAGTTTGCCCATTAGGGAGAGAAAGAGAATTAAGGAGATTGCAAAATGTCCGCCGAATGTACCAAAGTCAACTATTTCGCAGACTAGACAGTCTATGTTACCTCATATTCCAGTGAATATGGAAGAGCCTGCTGCTAATACACCGAATTTGGCAAATGAATTGGCATCTTCTTATGATGCTCCTTTAATGAGTGAAATTTATGAAATCTTCGATGTCAATATGCTTCAAGTCAAAATCAACAGTATATTAATTGAAAACGGCCTTTCTCTTAATATCCAAGAGAACACCATCAAATTGATTCTCACTAGTCTAGAATTCTATCTGCGTGATCTTATCCAAAGATTATTTTCTCACAAAATCAATCATCGTCATCCACCTGGATCATCATCATCATCTGCTGCAACAATAGATGATTTGAATTTTATTATAAAAGAATCAAACAATTTATTTGTAGAATTGAACAGTTGCTTATACAACCTAAACGACAGGATGATGAGAAATGATGACGAACTATTGTTGTGTCAAGAAAAGATGGAACAACCACCAACTAATAATACAGAACAACTTGATGCTCTTTTGAATGATTTAATTCATGAGCCTATATCATAATTGCATAATAACTTTTATTTTGTTTGTTATCTAATAAATGTGAAATATACATTTTTTTTTAAAAAAAAGTCTATTATAATTTTAAAAGAAATAATGTATTTATATATATTTGTTGTTAAACTTTGAAAAACTTTATCATTCCCAAAGTAAAGAGATCATACGAGATACATAATTGTCCATCAATTACAACAAAACCTTGAGAAACCATTCTTGTTAATAGTATATGTGGAACACAATTACGTAGACCTAGAAAAATTATTTTATTTATTTATTTATTTATTTATTTATTTATTATTTATTTATTTATTTATTTATTTATTTATTTATTTATTTATTTATTTATTTATTTATTTATTTATTTATTTATTTATTTATTTATTTATTTATTTATTT
>JAJMJJ010000318.1:0-13008 GCA_030568955.1 Geotrichum siamense (nom. inval.) | reverse complement strand
GTTGAAGACAAGTCCCCATTGGAAAATGATACTTCAACTAAAGTAGTGGTTAAGGAAAATGTCAGAAAATATTACCATAAGGAATTAAATGTAGATGAATCACCTGGGAAATGTCATATTTCTTTATTACCCTTGTTTTTGAGACCAGACGAATCGCTTTTGTATGTTGAATTTAATCAAATCTCAAGTTAGTAATTAAGAAGAAACTTCTCAGGCCTTATCATTGACTCCGAATAAGTTCAATTCTACCATACGATCTCAGAATCCTCCTGGAAATTCGAGTCATTATTCGTTATCATAATCTAGCGACAATGATATATCCCAACTCCCGACCAATGTCACTTTCATTTTCAATTCGAAAGGTAACATTCCTCTGCAGTTTAAAAAGTTCACATCTTCTCGATCGCAAGTCGAAGATAATCCACCCTTTGAAAAAATTGCGAAAGTGAAAGAAGATATAGTAACTTTTGATTTACCCAAATCTTCTGATGCACCTGATAATTAGAATGTTTTTGATTTAGGAGGCGCGTGGAATTGGAAAGTCATGGGTGAAGCTACTAAAATAAATAAACAATCTTGATATGAAACTTGTAGTACAGGTTTTTGTTGCTATCATGAATCTTTTATCTACACACTTATGTACTTGTTTTCATGGAAAAATGAATAGAGATAGTCACCCTGTACCATATTGGCCTTAAATCCATGTTACATGAAGTATTATATTACCATTTATTTATTGATCAACATACTTGGAAATTATATGTTTAAACGAAATTCTTATATCTTCGTAGATGTTAGGTACCACCTAGGTAGGGACATCTATAGAAGGGTATAAAACAGATACTAAATGACTAAATATATGTAGGAACATCCACCCACATTATTTCCAATAGTTTTATAAATTAATTCATGACTATTTCACTATGGATTTAAGTACAAGAAACGTATGAACGGTACAGATGAAGAATTTATTTTGCGCTTTGTTCGAAATGGTTATTTACAAAACTATTGAGCTTTAGCAAAGAAAATACTATAAAAAATTGATGTTGTTTGTCTTTGTTCTTCCATTGCCTTCCTCCTATTAAAAAACTGTTTCGTAGAATTCATCCCTGATTCGGCTTTCAATATTTCCAGTATAATTCAGCAATTAAGAGATAAGTGACCAATTCTATCTACAAAATTACCATGGCTTCCTCGACTGTCGTTCCACATATATAAGTTTATAATTACCTAATAAATCATGCCGAAAGAACTGATATTCTAGCAGCTTTGTTACGTGGTAATAAGGCCCCCAAACGATAAGGATATCCTGATGTTTTGTGCTTCATTCCGAAAAGATCAAAGAAAGTGAAGAAGTTTGGAAGGTCACTAGTAATTATACTGCAATTGCTACGTATCCAATTTTTGTTTCCAGATTACATTTGGATGAGAACACCCCAAATCGACTGACGAAGATTCTCCTTGCTACGGCCACCTTGCTGAGTCTCCTTGTGATTCCTCGATTAAACGCATATCAGCTACTTACAGTGATTAAACTAAATAACTCCATGGTTTCACTAATAGTGCTGTCGAATGTGTAATTAACTGCTGCACTACTTGATGTAGATTTGAAGGTGCCCATGACTCCCCTATTCCATTGACCAGGGAAGACTATAAATATATGTATATAGTAACACTCAGACAATTTTCGGTTCCTCTGTGATCTAATTGTATGTAACTCGGTCATCATTAAGTATTTCATTGTTGGGAATATACCTTCGAAAGTCTGACAAAAAGGGCCTTGACAGGAGTATAATTGTAGGGACCTCTTGACTTTCAGAATAGGAATTGTTCGCCAAAGTGACAACATTAACTTTTCCTAACATTCAGACATGCCATATATACGTTTTTGTGTTGAATATAATAGGCTGTTCTTGGTCAGAAATTTTAACCCTGAAAAGAAGGTGTATGTAAATTTCATCTACGAACCGACACCTTTTATTTTCATAATATTATTGTTTTCGTCAATTCAAACTACCTAGTGCTAAATCCTCAGATAACATAAATAAAAGATCAAAACGGCTAATTCAAATAAGTTTCCTATGTAATTAAAGCAATATAGAATAATGTGGTGACGTAAAAGGACAAAAAGAGAGGTGTGCACATCGTAGCAAGGAAACTTGACTAGGGTTAGGAAAGTATAGACAACAGATCCAACCTCTACCCAGGTATGGTAAGACTTGAACCCTAACATAAGACTTGGACTTAGCACTTAGTACTAGGCCTAATAATCAAAGATAGCCTTGTGTGTACCTGTGAATACAATAAGTTAGTACTGGTGAGCAGATATTATTATACACTCTCCATCGAACAAATGAGATAAATTCAGCACAAAAAGACATATTATTGGATGAAATTCCCAAAATCAAGCACTATTCAACAACCAAACAACAAAGAAACATTTATTAATTCAGGAAAAAGTTTTCCTACTATGGTTCAATTTTAAAACACTCAAAAAATTTCAAAAAGACGATGATGACGGGTCAAAACTCAAATCGACTCAATGAATTTAGCATAAATAATTACAATTCTGGATATCAACTAGAACCCCACAGTCTTTCAAAGTCCGACCCAATTCAAAGAAATGTGCTACCAGTTAAAGGCTGTCAAAAAATCTTTAGCCAACTAAGACAAGAAGAGGCAGAAAAAAAAAATAAGTAAAAAAACCTACTCGAAGAATTTTTTGGATCATTTTTGTTTTCTGCTGTTTCCAAAAGTCTTCAATTTAATGAACACTGTATCTTTTATTTCATAGTTATGACAATTAATTTTTTTTTATATAATTATATTTTCCTTCCATTACGTAGTAATGGTACTAAATCAAAGGACTACAATTAAATTTCTGAACTAATATTTATTCATAATTTGACGTTATTTATTTATGGGAGGCCTATATTTATTATTGAATATATAACTTACAACCTACTGACTATTCATATACAATAAAAGTAAACATCAGTTCAAAGAATAATATTAACTAAATTTTATTAACAAGTACACATTCTTGAAATCAGACGCAAAACTGCAATCTCAAGCTAACAAAATATATTTTATCCGAAAAAATTTAAAAATTCTTACCATTTTTCATATATGTATACATATGTACTATTGATATTTTTCTGATATACTTTTCTTCCACTCTCCATACATAGCTAGGTATATACTTATGTTTGTAGGCATGTACATAGTAATGCTAGGTATTGGAATTGTAATTCCATAACTCTAAAATAATACTATCCTATCGTATTGTTCCAAACTATCAATGTAAACTACCATAACGCTACACTCCAATGTTGGCAATTGAAAATATTTGAATGAAGCTGCCAATAGGTTATTATTTTAAGTCTCTAAACATTTTGATCTACTCTAGTTTAACAATTGTTCTTAGATACTTGTGGATTTCAATTCTAATATATATACTACATACATATGTAGCCATAATTTTAGATTTTTATAATAGAATAATTGATAAGTAATTTTATGTCTAAATTTTTGCGTGTATGAATTTTTTTTGGATGAACTCGTTTTTAGTTCAGTTGGAGAACCTATTCTGGATCCCATTTCTTCTTCAAATTAATTTCAGAGATTTGATCTGCAATATTTGTAGCAAGCCAGTGGTTCTTAAGCTTTCCGAAATCTGAAACCTTACTCCAGATTCATCATCATGTATCTGCTAATGATCTTTGACTTTTCTAATATATAATAAAAAAATATTTCAAACATATTATATACAAATTAATCGATGTACACGCATATCACTCTACAATAATTTCAATAATAATTGCTACCTTTTAAATACATAATACATCCCTACTAATATACCATACGTAATATATTATAATAGGTATATGTTATAGGAATCTTCAAAAAGAATTTATTATTTTTTAGTTCCAGGTGGAGGGGGGAAGCCAGGTGGAGGAGGAGGTTTAATACCAGGAGGTCCCTGCCTTACACCAGGTGGAGGGAGTGGAGGTTGAAAGTTATGCGGTGCAGGGGGGCCAGGTGGACCTGAAGCCGTGGAAGAAGAATTGGAAGTTCCAGAAAATGTATTCGGTTGCATTCCTGGAGGACCTGAAGATGTAAAATTTTGCTTATTTGAAGGATAATCTGACCTATCTCTATATTGATTCGATGACGGAGGCCTCTCATCCCTGAAGTTTCCGGAAGAAAAGTTATGACTGTTATTGTTATAATTATTGGAATTACCATATCCTTGACCGCGTCCATAAAAATTATTACCACCATTATTGTTGGAATAAAAGTTTTGGTTATATCCGTGAGAATGATGATTATTTCCATATGAATGCTGGTTATTTCCATGTGAATTCTGACTGGTTCCATTATAGTTTGAATTATGCCCATTATTTCCATTCTTAACATAATTACTGGATCTGCTATAATCTCCATGGTCATTTCCATAATTATCGTCCCTTCTTTTCCATGGTGCAGAACCACCTTGTCTTTGTTGTTGCCATGGTGCAGAAACTGGTCTAGACAAGTTTGGACCATTCGGAATAGTTTTATCATTTTCAATCATTAAAGTACCGCGATCTCTTCCCTCATAGTTATACGATCTTCCTGTTCCAAGTTCTAACATTAATTGTTCATATTCACGATCTGCACTGCTATTACCGATTTGATTATAATTGTTGGGTCGATAAGAATTTCCATAGCCGGCACTCGGTCTATCTTTACAATCTCGAGCAAAGTGACCTTGGTTACCACATATCCTGCAAATAACGCTTGCTGTATAGTTACGCTGTCGTTGAGGACAATCATACCTTCGGTGGCCAGTCTCACCACAATTAGGACACACGTTATTTTCATCATCACGCAAAGTACCATTAAGAGCCGCAAGTTCCCGAAGTTGTCCTCTCTTTAATTCATTTTGTTCTTCAGGAGTAGAAGCTGCAGTTTCTATAACTTTATTGACTAGCTCAATAGCTTTTTGAATCTTGGTCTCCGAATCTGCAATAATCAAACAGTGCAAATCGTCGTCCATAGTATTTTGGTACCCAACATCTGCTTTACCTTTACCTTCCTTAACCGAGCCTTTTCCACGAATAGCAATTTTAGCACCAGATTCAGTTTCCATTTTCTTCAATGTGTTACCACGAGGACCGATAAGCAGACCAATAAAATTAATTTCTGGATAATCATTCGAAGGAATGTAAATTCGTTCTTGAGTTTTGAGGGGGCGACGGTAATCAGGGGGTGGTCTATAGTTTGGAATTACATTTAAGGCTTCTTCCACAAGTCTATGACGTTCATCTTCTAAACGTTTTCGATATCTAACATCTCGTGTGTTTGTTCTTTTACCCGAACTGTCGTATTGGGGTGGAGGCGACGGCGATCTTTCGGATTCACGAGGAACAATATCATTCAACCTTAACTTTTGAGAAATTTCTTCAATACGAAAATTCAAAGCATATGCTTCTTGTTGTTCCAAAGTTAAATAACCGGTGAGTTTAGTGGGAACGTTGATAAGGTTGGCGATTTTATTCTCATCTGATTCAGGCCCCCATCTACGCCTCTTGAATCTATTTTCTCTTGTTGAGACGACTATATTAGAAACAGTTAGACAAACTACAAGTATGATGTCTGGATGAAAAACGTACCTGAATTCATAATAAACTTCTCTTTAACGGAGGAAATTTTGAGAGAACAAAAGTTGGTGCTAATTGATTATATTGCAAGCAACAGAAGCTGAAAATTATTTCATGTATGGCGAAGTTTGAAATAAAATAAAAAATCACGTGACTTATTTATAAATTATATTGAAGCTTTTTTTTAGTTTTAGTTTGCTAGAAGAAAGTCATTTTTAAAAGAAGAAATAAAGATCTATACCCAATCGATGCTATAGAAGTTCGATCTGTGAATATGATGCTGAAGTATAGAGAAGAGAGCATGACGATCAGGCAAGAAAATTAGAATCGATTCAAACTTTAGTTTTGAGAGGGATGATGGGTGCGAGCCGAATATGAAATTGAGATTGGATTATGTATTAAGAAAGAAGTTATTTAAAATTTATACTGGACTGATGAAAAAAAAAATCCTGTGAAAAAGGAACAAAAAAGTATAAAAGAAGAAAAAGAAAGATATAATAGTAATGAATCTGATATTGACCCATCCGGAATCCCCCTCTGCAATAACGCGGCTGATCATGGTGACAACAACTCTGGTCTTGATGATGGTACTGCTAATGAAGAAGGTGGCTTAGAAGAGTTGGAGTGGAAGTAAGGTATGTCAAAACGAGTAAAATTGGAAACGGATATGAAAAATGAGCATGAAGAATATTTAAAGACTGACAAATCGATGTGGTACAAAGAAGTAACGGGTAGTGGAGACGTCCCCACAGTAAAGATTTCAAGCTCGAAGTCGCGGAAACTTATGAACAAACATGATAGAAACACGCTTAGCAGAATTGCGCAATTTAGGTCTGTTTTCGACCAATAAAGGAAACTATGAATTCCTGTGAAAGATTACAAATGCAAATGAGGACAAGATGAAACAGCTAAGCATGTGTTGAAAGAATGTACATTGTATGCAAATAATAGGTCGATCCTTCGAAGAATATATTAAGATTTGAAGGTATCTGAGCTGCTTAACTAAACAAAAGGGATTGAAGAATATTTATCCGAAAATATGGATTAAACAATGAAAAAGTCAAGAGAACAAAATGTGAATAAATAGTTGGCAAGGCGAAGGGATCACAACAATGATGGATACTACCACCAACATGGCGTGTATATCAAAAAAAGAAGGTCATTCTAGTCTAATAAGAACAAGAAATCGTCTGTGGTTTTAGAAGAGCTATCGAGTTATCTTCTTCTCATAGTGAAAAGACTGTTGAACTTCAAGGCAGTTGAAAATCTTCTCCTTATAGCAGCAAGATTGTTGGAGTTCAAAACAGTTGAAATTTGCGATGGCGGCTACAACATGGGAAAGGGTTAAATATCATGGAAAGTATGTAAAAATCTTTGTTTATTATATAAGCGGTTTGTATTATTTTCTATACCCAATTGATGCTATTGAGTTAAAAAACATAAATATTTGCTATGATATTTATTATGTGGGTATATATGTACATAGAAGCTCAATTTTTTTGTCCCACAAAAAAAAGAAAAAAAAAAAAACTCCCAATTTTCAGAAAAAAAATATATATAGATATTCTTTCCTACCGAATATCCTTGTAATCCTTTCCCACTATTAAATTGTCAAAATTCTAAATGGAAGTTGATTTGGTTGGAAATAACAGTAGCGTGTTGATTCGCTCAGATGAAGAGCGTCGTTTATTGGAAGACAAAAATGTTCTGACTGAAGCAGTGTTGGAGAAATATAGATTGGCAGGTCAAATCACACAAACTGCTTTACTCCATATCGAAAACATGCTTCTTGATAGTGTAGCTGAACAAATATCGGCTGGTGAGATTGCTAGAGAGGGTACTGATTTTTTACAAAAGCTTGTTGATGGAGTTTATAGGAAAACTGTCCAAGAAAAAGGTGTAGCTATTCCAGTACGATTGGAGAAAGAAGAGTTCGTGGACGGGGTCTCTCCTGAAGAAGGTGATTTATTTCAAGGTGGTCTTTTAAAAGATGGTGACATTGTAAAAATTACATTGGGTGTCTATATTGATGGTTATACTGCTCAGGCTTCACACACTGTTGTCGTCAAGGACTATTCTGATGGTCAAAATCAGCCAGAACAACCTTTAGAAGGATCCAAAGCTGATGCCATTTGTGCTGCATATATAGCTAATGAAGCTATTATTGGATTTCTTGGTATTGCTGTTGCTAATGATGCGTTGATGAATGAAGTTGGACAAATCAATGGTACTCGCCTTCGTTGGATTGTAGATACTATTGCAAAAGCATATAGGGTACAGGTTGTTCCCGGCAGTAGAATAAGGCGGGTTCGTCGGTTCCTTGCTGGTCAAGATAATGTTGTTCAAGAGGCAGATTTTAAGGGTGTCGAATGGAATGGATTAGAGCTTGACGACGAGACTATTGAATTTGAGAATCAGTTGGAAGTTCTCCCTGGTGAGGCTTGGTTGATTGATATTCAAATAGCAGCAACTTCTGGAAGGAAAGGAGTTGTTTCTCTTTCTGATTTTCAAGGTTACGATTCTCTTCGTATTCCTTCACCTACTATTTTCAGTCGCGACTACTCCATTCAATACGGTTTGAAAGTTAGTGCATCCCGAGCCCTTCTTGCTCGTGTCAATACCTTTGCTTCTGTATACCCATTCAAGATTTCAATGATTTCTGAAAACTCTCAAGAACTCCGATCATCCAAGCTTGGATTAAAAGAAAATATTAACCATCATATTATTGTACCTCATCCAATAAAGATTGCTGAATTCACTCTTGGTAACTCCAACAGTGATCGTTCAACGAAGGAACTGAAATTAGCAACTAGTACTGTCCCTGTTGCTCGAGAAATGACGACTGTTGTTCTTGTTCCTTCAGACGTTTCTCCTGCCGGACATGGTGAAGTTTTACGTATCACCGGTGGGAACAAGACCGGTTCTCCTGCTTATGTCCACAGTCAATTTGAAGTGCAAGACAACGATATCAACAAACTTTTGGAACTTTTAAAAAATAAGAAATTTGGAATAAAAGTTAAGGTTGTTCAGCCTTCGAAGTATTCTAATTCAAAGGATGAGATAGATGTTATGGAGGAATAGGCGTTTATTTTTATTACTATATATATATATATGTCGTGATGTATATACATATGTACATATGTATTTAATATATAGAGTTGAAAGGAAGAGTATTGATATTAGATAATCATTGTGTCTAATAATACGTATGTATGCATTTACACTTTATGTACTTATATACATTGGTTATATAGTATGTATATATGTAGGTCGTAGGATCATATGCAGATACGCGTCCCTCCCAAACCACTCCAGATTC
This sequence comes from Geotrichum siamense (nom. inval.), assembly GCA_030568955.1. Classification (NCBI taxonomy): domain Eukaryota; kingdom Fungi; phylum Ascomycota; class Dipodascomycetes; order Dipodascales; family Dipodascaceae; genus Geotrichum; species Geotrichum siamense (nom. inval.). The sequence goes on along the minus strand of JAJMJJ010000318.1, from coordinate 4,044 downwards.
CGACCACCACCTCAACCAACAAAAAATTATGACCAAGAAATATATGTAAAAATTGTATAAATTAAAAGTTTGAAAGTCGTAGATTACAAAAGTATATATAACATCCCATGTTAAAAAGGTATTAGTGCGCCTCTAACAGCGATAACATCCTGGATGCGTTTTGGAAATGAATCGAGACACCCTTCAAAAATGCGTTTAGGAATAGGTTCCCATTAATGAATCGTAAAAACTTGTAGCTTGTTCTGGTCAGTCATATTTGTCTTAAAAGTTTTAATTTTTTGTGGGTTTGTTTCAGAATTGCCCATATGTTTTCTATGGGGTTTAAATCGGGAGAATAGAATGGACATCAAAGTCTGTCGATTTCTTTCTCATTAAGCCATTTCTTGACCAATTTACCTGTATGCATAGGAGCATTGTCTTGCATAAACAATAGACCTGACAACCAAATATAAAAAATTTTGGCCAGCAGAACCTTGAGATATGACGGTGCATACTCACCATTTTTCTACTGGGTATCTATTTCAAGAACGTGTAGTTTTGATCAACAAATTTTGCCATTAACTCGGCAAAAAGAGCCCAATACCATTATAGGAAGCCCTTTTTTTGGCCCATTTGTAGGTATTCTAGACAACGTTTAAATATCTTATCCCTAAAACAAATTTCGCGTCTTTTTCATCACTATTCTAATAACTCCATATGCTTCTGTAAAAAAAATTAAGTTTTATTCTTGTATTTGTTGCAACGCACGAGTCTTTTGGTTGCTAAATCAAGTTTAAATATCGGGGTCTTCACAGCCTTCCAGGTTGCTATGTTATGCTTCCACAAACATTTACGCGTTGTCTCTCGAGACATTCCAATAGGTACATTCTTAGAAATTTCTGAGTAATTAATTTTTCTCTGTTTTTTTTTTTTTTTTTTTTTTTTTTTTTTTTTTTTTTTTTTTTTTCAACAAAACGTGAAGTTCTACGTTTATCGCAATGTGATGTCAATAAGCGTGCAATCTTGGATTTTGTTGCAAATTGTGACGAAAAGTTAGGTCTTGGACAAAAATATTTCATTGCTTGTATTAATCATGAACCAGAATTGGAAATATTTCATTCAGAAATTTTTTTGTTATATGGACTTTCTTAAATAATTAGAAATGGTTGAACGGCTGATTTTAAGAATTTCTGCGATATGATTATATGACAGGTTTATTGCAACTGTCTATCTGTACTTTCTGATAATCCGTCAGTCTTCTCCGCGTAGTGGAATTGATATTATTATGTGGGACTTCACTCAATATAGTTCGATTTTGTGATATTTTAAGTTGAAAAAAAAAGTGTGTTTGGTGGTGTTAGGAGAAGGAAAAAAATGCGAATGGGGTACGTTTAATGACGAGGGGTGCCTGCACACTGTAATTTCATCTTGTTGTGTCAGGAATCCTTCTATATATTGCATAAATACGAGTAGATTTCCCCCTTGTAATAAATTACAGGTTTCCAGGAATACTCCCTAAGTACCTACATACGTACCTATGTAGGCCTGTAGGTAGTATTGACATGTTAGATATGTCAACCTTCGTTTTTTCTCATATATCATTCCAAATTTTTCCCCTTTTCCCACTATATCCGAACACCCTTTTTTTCAACTTAAAATATCATGAAATTGAACTATACTAAGTGAAGTCCCACATAATAAGACCAATTCCACTACTCGGAAAAGACTGACGGATTATCAGAAAGCACAGATTGACAGTTATCGAGCAAGTTACTTTTTATATTATTATCGTTCAATTTTTTTTTATTTTTTGTGTTCGTGTGTGTGTTAAAAAATTGGGTTAGGTTTGAACTTCGTATGAATTATCAAATGGAAGTAGTGGGGGTAGTTTCTTCTTTCTTTCCAGCCTATATCACATCTCAAAAGAATAATTTCACAGTGAATAATGCAGATAAAGCTTAAGGTATGCATTTACTAGTCAATTTGTTTATTTTATTGTAATTTCCCCTATATTCTAATATTGGTTTATAGTCTCTTACCGGAAAAATTGTACGTTTTGTATTTTGCCCTGTCCTTAATACACACCACTGACTATTAAATAGATCAATCTTGAAGTCGAAGAAGAATTTACAGTGAGTATACTTGTTACAAAGTTATTTTCGAAGTCAAACTGTTTGCAAAAGTTTAAACAGAATGATTTTGTAAAATGTGGCGATATTTATTTGGAAACGATTTATATTAATTGTTTTTATTCTTTTAGCCAGCCGACATTAAGGAACTCGTACAGTCTAAAGAGGGCATACCGCCTTCTCAACAAAAATTAATCCTTGATGGCAAGCAACTTGATGACACTAAAACTATCAAAGATCAAAACATTGGCCCTGGTTCTGTATTGCATTTGGTATTAGCTTTAAGAGGAGGCTGTTATTAATATGTACTTAGGTATATATACATATGTTGAATTCTTATGATGATAATGATTTTGGGTCAAGTTAAATAAATCATTAACCAATAGTTTGTTTTGGTTATTGTTTGGGCACGTGATATATCTAATAACGTGTTTATGAATGCCTTTCGTTACTAGCGGTGAAAGAGTAGAATAAATAATTATGCATTTAAAAATAAGAGAAGCATTTCATGAAAAAGGAAATATAGATACTATTTCATTAGTTAGCTCCAAGAAGATTTATTCAAGATATCTTCCATTGAAAAACTGCAAATAAACACATAACTACCTAGGTATGTATGTAGTTTTCTCAATCACAAGCCCAGAATATCACTTTTAATTTTCTCTGTAGCTGTACTTGTGTATCCCCTGAATTAAAATGTTTCAATTCCTAGTTCCTAAAACGTTCTCTAGAAGATAATGAATTTTCAATTCTATTTTCCATGTTACTAAAACTGTGTAGGAGATAGGTATATATGTAGCTACATACGGATGTACATAGAGATTCAGCCTTTGAAATCATGATGTACCCCGTTTAGGTAGGTCCAGTTTTCAAGCCAAACGCGCAGACCTCCCCAACCCTGACCCACAAAGGGCCAATCAAGAACTCCCGTTCCCATCAATTTTCACCTTCCCTCTCTCTCCCCTTCTCTCTTTCTCGCTCTACTCAAGCTCCCCACCAATTACACTCATTAGATTATAATACACGATGATTGCTCGAAGATTTGCATCTACTGCCGCTGTTGTCAATCCTGTTACAGCAAAACCCCGTAAAGTGGGTGCATTTAGAGGAGGGTAAGTCAGTTTTCGGAATTTCCTTGATGATTGTTTTCGTTCTTACTCCTGCACAAAGTCTCTCGCAATTATACCTATTTATTAACTGTTTTTATAGCCTCGTCGGATTTTTAATGGGAACAGTTGTTACTGGATTTGGAGCTTATACTTATTTGATTGACGAATACAGAACTGCCAACACTGTAGTGATTGGTGATGTGGTCGAACTGAATAATGCCGTTAAAAGACTTGAAGCTCATGTCAAGACCTTAGAATCCAAGATTCAGAATTAATTTGAAATGTCAGTTTTTGATGATATATATATTGTGTATTATAAAATGGAATATTTATCTTCTTTTTATGAGATATTACATTTGAATATTTATGTTTCGCGGGCATTATTTGGATTCTCTGTCTAACAATCTAGTGAAATTGTTGGGTATACTGATCTATAGATTTATGTACTTACACGTGTAGGCGGAAATGTGATTTCAATGATAAGATGGCAACTTGAACAATTGAATGTAATTATGGGGGACAAAACTGGAGTAGGATAACATTAATCAGGAATACCGTGGTTGGTATGTTATAAGGAAGTTAAAATATATGGATTTTGAGTAGAAATATCGTAGAAAATGGGCATATAAACATATATATATATATATATATATATATATATATTTACATAGTACCTAGATATGTATATTTACAATAATTGATTACTTAAAATTATAATAATTTATTGCTAAAATCAAGCATGTTCGTCTATGCCTCAACGGCTAACCTACATCTTCAGTATTCAATTTGGATGAAACTTATGATTCACATTTATTAATCACAAAAAG
>JAJMJJ010000317.1:0-21916 GCA_030568955.1 Geotrichum siamense (nom. inval.) | reverse complement strand
GCCCGCAAAAAAAAAAAAAAAAACATATGCTGCTAGTACTAATAAGGAAATAAGGGTCAGTCAGTAGGTCCTGTTAACATCACGATATTCAATATAGTACATACACTTACTACTACCATTTCTCCTGTGACCTTCCAATTAATTAATTAATTAATTGCAACAATTAACTCAATACCATGTAGATGAAACTAACATTACAGATACCGATTATTTAATTAATAAAAGCAACAAACAACATTGAAATTCTAAGGTAAACCTTGCAAATGAGTTTTATTGTTTTCATATCTCTATGTGTATGTATGCAACACACTACTAATTTCTTTATCAACGAACAGTTCCAAAAACCCTACAATGTCACATAACAATATTATTTCAATATTCCTAAATGTTTTGATTTAAACGATTCACACACACAAAAAAAAAAGATCTTAGCACAAGACGGTATGAGCGCGAGGACATCCTTATAAAAGAATGCATATAAAAAATATTGATTTGTGGTCTTGTTGATTAAAAAGTAGTAGAAATAAAACTTTAGTATTAAACGTTTCATTATGTAGGTTTTTTTTTTATAAAATACACATTATCATTTTAATATTATTTATATCTATGTAGATATTCTTATCTCATTTGACAATTTATATTTATTACAACTGCTGGGGGGGTTTTTTTTTGATAACCTCCCAAACTTTTAGTTCTGATGATTGAATAATATATTATACAATAATCCTAAATGGGAATTTATTCCCAAAATATTAACTATGTTAGAAAGAAATGTCTGTTATAACCCATATATATAAACGGGTCTTACTCCTTGTAATTGAAGTAAATTACTACTGTAGGTTTACTATTTAAGAAATAATAGGCATTTTACAAACCCTTCATTATTCACGAAAAAAACAGAGATATGGTTGTAATATATACATAAATTTCACAAAAAAAAAAAAAAATACCAAAATAATAATAAGTTTAAAAATGATAGTAATAAAATGAAAATTAAATACAAACAATAAGAAAGAAGAAGGAAAAAAAAAAAAGAACATTTCTAAATAACCAATAAAGGGCAACATATAAGCTATCTAATTTTTTTTTTTGGTATATTTTATGTAATATCGTAAAAGATTTGAAAACAAAAAAAAAGACATGAATAATAATAATAAAAGTAATAAAACACAACAACTCTTCACACTCGACCAAAAACTAAGAGAGGAAAAAAAAAAATAACCCTAGAAAAACATGCCTTAAAGAGCTTCAAAGCTAACAAAAACTAAATCATAACCATCAAATTCATACAAGATACGGTCAGTTCTCTTGTATCCCTCGATTTTAGTTTTTCTACCTTTTGAAGAAACAATACCTTCTAACCCATTACTAATACTATCTTGTGCTTCAAATAAAGTCAATGAAAATTTACCCGGTTTAAAAATGTTGACTACATTTTTCAAAATCTCAGCATTGGTTAGACCATATTTAGAAGCAGGAACATTTGTTTCAAATGAAGCATAAGAACATTGTTCTTCCGGTGTGACATGGATTGTAAAGTAATGAGAATTATCAACAAGACCATTGCAAGAGTAACCACAAGGAGCAAAGCCAAATGAATCAATAGATTGTGGAACTCCAGAATAAATTTGATCAATTTTGGCATGTTTGGTCACTAATGTACCAAGTTCATGTCCAGGGTCATTATCTGAAGAATTAGATGAAATTGAACCACTATCACCGTTAAAATCAGTTTCCCTTTGGAAATTTTCAGCTCCTGGAATCCGATTAGTAAAGAATTGAGCAGCATGGTCAACATCCAGTTGAGTCATCAAAACTTCCAAAGTCTCATCTTCAAATGATTCAATATGTTTAGGAACATTTTCAAAGTTAGGATCGGTGGTATAAAGGTGCCAATGATCGGTTAGAGTATTCCCAACCATGTAAGAGTTGCCATTTTTAAAAATGGAGTCCAAATAATTTATTTCATCATCCCAAGAACGATGAGGATGCAATTGAGCTTCAGGGAACATGAAACTTTTTCTGGAGTAAAAGACTCTGTAAGGTTGAGAGGAGTTAAATCCAGCAAATTGAGATGCCAATTCCATAATACGAGGAATACCAATCAACGTGGTAGTAGTACCACAGGTTTTTAAGATTAGTTTGTGAGGGAAAACAAACATACTTGATTCTGACAAAAGGAAAGCGTCCATATGAGAAGAAGATAATGTCGAAAGAACTTTACACTTGACAATATCGAGCATTTCTTCCCAATGACCTCTAGGGATTACTCTCAAACCTTGAGGGGGTGTATTAGTGGGTAAGGTATCTTCATCTGGAGCAAACCAGATTTCTAGTAATTTTTCAGGACCTTCAAAAGCGTTAGTTGAATCTAGACCGACTGATAATTCATGATTGACAAATTTAGTATAGTCGTTATTATTTCTGTGATCAGGAGAATCAATGATCATTGTTTTGCAAAAGAAAATAGCAGTACAGTAGGGTGAAATAAGCCTAAGTAAATGTAGAAAAAAAGATAAAAGAGATGATAATAATAATAAAAAGAAAACTGCAAGAAGGATGCTGAGCTGGTGAAGGACTTATTAGCAGAAGAGTACCTAAACAGCAGTATTAAGTGTCTTTCTGACCGCAAAGGGCACAAAAAACCGCTATCTAGATAAATTGAGTAATAGAAACGGATTTAATGTGAGGGGAGGTCAAAGGGGACAAAGATTCCGACTTTTGAAACACAAAAGCAAGTAGCTGTCTATAAACGTGATTGACTTGAATTGAACTTTGAAAAGCGATTTAACTGATGGAAAGAGGTGTTATCTGGGTTTTGCTCTATTGATGTAACGCCGAAGAAGCTCTCTATCCATACGAGATCTCGGAAAAGCTCTATTGAAATAGGTGAGAAACTAAAAAGAAGGGTTTATAACTTGATTGTTTTCCAAAACTCCTTACTGTTAAGAAATCCAGGAAAGACAAATAGAAACTACCCTAAAAACTTTAGTTTTCTAGAAAAAAAAATCTTTTTTTTGAAAGAAATAACACAATTGATTCTGGTACTGAATGAATCAACTGTTGAGTACCAACGGTGATAGTGTAGAGATAGACGGTGTGTAGTCTCTTTTTTTGGAGGAGTAAAAGATGGAAGAAAAGATTTTTTTCCAAAATAAAAAACTTTTTATGGAAAAAAAGTAAAATTTTTCAAATACCAAGTGCTAAGTTCTATTTAATTTTTCACAAAGTCCCAAGAAGCATTTTCATGGTATTTTACTTAATCAGCAGTTTATTCTTCAGTTTTACATTCATTGATTGAAACATACAAATAGTTAAATAGTATATTGACTTACTTGCAATCACATAATAAACAGCATACAGGACAACGCGAATTGTACAAATGAATATATAAGGATATACGATGTAGATATGTAAACCGTATATGAAACCGAATAACTCTGAAAATAAAATACTGAATCTTTCGGGGATTAAAACGGTTCTTCATTCTTCTGCGTATCCAAATAAACCACCCTCTTCAAATAAAACTACCTAAGTGATTTCAGATAAAGAAAGAAAACAATGAAAGAATATCATCCAACAGTAGAAACTGCCACCTAAATGGCCTGGAGAAAACGATACAATTCCAACTATAAAACCCTACAAGCCCCAAGCAAAACGCGTGAGAAAAGAGGATTCAACGGTTAAAATTTTAGTTTCAAAGTCCTTGAAGACGATTATTGGAAGAAACACACAGTTTGTAAATTGAAGAAGAAGAAGAGGGAAAAAAAGCGAAGAATTTTATTTCGGGTTTTGATATTCGAACTAAACACAGGGTAACTTCATCTATTTCTACATGACATAATTATTACTAATGATTGAATAATAATTAGCATATTGTAATATTTCCTTGTGTATTCTGGTATTTTGTGCATCAGATTGTTAAAATGGGCAAATAGATATATACCTACATTTACATACGTACCAAGGGTACTATGCTTCGTAATTTATACCCTGTATACGGTTTTTTATTATATCTCCCAAAGTAATCTCTCCCTCTTAATAACCACGTATATTTACTTTTACCTCTCTACATTATGTTTACTCACTATTGATTAACAAACAATTAATAATGATTAAATAATAATTAATAATGATTAAATAATAGTTACATAGTAATTGCATTACATCACTTCTTTATTCATTGCATTGCAAGTGAAGATGGTTGTAGAAACTTCAAATTCATTCATCAATTGACACCGCCTCTGTTTGTTCTTTTCATTGTTTCATTGCAGTTTCGTCGTTTGGTCCATGAAAATATATCCTCCCGGTCAATTACCTTGATTATGTCATTGAGCAATAACAGTCCTCGTAATCCTCCCCACAAAATTCCTGGATAATTAAGCAGCGTTTGATTGGCCAGATTTCTACTTTCACTTTCCCGCTTTTTTTTTTCTTCTTTTTTTTTGTTTCCCTTTTCTCCCCTTTATTTCCCTTCTTCTTTCTCTTCTTAATTCTTCGAGTCCATCACTTCCTTCATCCATTTCATTCAATCGCTGTAGTCACAATGCTTGCTCAACGTCTTGTCCCTTCTACTCTTAGAGGTATGTTTTTCAACCTTTTTCAACGATTTTTGGTTGGGTTTTACTAATTGCATGTATAGCTGTTACTAGAGCTAGATCCACCCCTGCTGTCTTGGGTCTTTACAGGTATGTTTGTTGTAATTTTCATCATATTATCTTCAATTAACATTCGCTCCTTTAGATCTTTGAACACCGCTAGCACTACAGATGCTGAAGCTCTCGATATCCTTAATAAGCAACGCTCCAATCGTCCTATTTCTCCCCATCTTACCATCTACAAGCCTGAAATCACCATGATTCTTTCAGCTGCTCACCGTATTACCGGTGTTGCCCTTGCTGGATCTTTCTACCTCTTCACCCTTTCTTACGCTCTTCTTCCCCTTGTTGGTGTTCCCGTCGATGCTTCCGCCATTGCCGCTACCTTCGGTGCTCTTCCCCTTGTTGCCAAAATCGGTATCAAGGCTGTTCTTGCTGCTCCTTTCTCTTTGCATTTCTGGAATGGTTTCAGACATTTGATTTGGGATACCACTAGAGAATTGACTATTAAGGGTGTCTGGAGAACTGGTTATACTGTCATTGGTTTGACTGTGGTCTCTACTCTTGGTTTGGCCATTGCTTTCTAATTTATATTATTTACCTTTTAATGAATTTTGTTATATTTTCGGGAACACTGTAGTAGTAATCATCACGTGCAAATATTCCAAATTTCGTAATACCGATTTTGAACACAAACCCGTTTTGGGTTTCATGTGCTTTCCTCATGAATCAGACTATACCTAATTGGTGCTATGGACATAATTTTGTTTTTGTTTCTCATGTTTTTTTGTTTTTGTTTTATTACTCCAAAGTACTCCTTCATCTTTGTCATGGTGCCACCATTTGATGATATAAATGTATTACAGTGGGACGTTGTTAATGTTGCAAGATGGGTATCGCAACTTGGGTTATCGAAATATGCAAATAATTTTGAAGGTGAGTTTTGAAGGATTTGTATTTTTGATTTTTTTTTTGTTTGTGTGTGGAAATCCCCCTCCAATAAATAATATTAATGGGTTTCAATTGATTTTTTTTTGCTGTTATTGAATTGTAGATAATAATATAACTGGAGATGTATTGGTTCATCTTAGTCAATCAGATTTGGCCGAGATTGGCGTATTTTCGATTGGACATCGACTTAAAATTCTTAAGGCTATATACTTTTTAATTGTGGAAAAGAACATTCAAGTTAAGGATTATTATGTTCCGCCAACAGTTTTGGAAGCTAGGAATAATGGTAATTTGGGGATGGAAGAGAAGAATGAAGAGAGAGTGGATAGTGAAAGGTTGCAAGTTGTGGAGCAGGAGATTAGGAAGTTGACTGATGGGTTGGCAAAGTTGAGAGAAGATTTGTTGCCGATATATAGGATTGTGAAGGAATCGAAACCTTTGCCGACACCGGAACTACCAGTGGTGATAGGGAGTGGTGGATCTCAACAATCCCCAACGTCACTTCAAACACCACGAAAAGTGTCTAAACATTCACCAAATTCGCAAGATTGGCTCGATACTAGCTTTTTTAATTCAAATTCAAGTTCGACTATGGTATCGAAAGATTCTAGTGGAAGGAAAAATGCGCATTATACTACCGGTGGAGGAGGAGTACTTAATACCAAATCGAGTTATAATAGTTTAGGCGTAGCGTCATTGGCGACAACAGCAACTGCTAGTTCAGTCACTGCTCCACCACCCGAAACTTCATCAAGATCAATGACTCCTACATCTCTAACCACCAAAACCTTCCCCACTACCACCACCAGCGCCAATACCAGTTCCATCAACCTCACACTATCCACATCTAGTCCCACCCCTTCATCCTCCTCCCAACAACAACAACCTATCAAAGACTTTAACATATCCCCTGACGTTCCCTGCTACAAAGTCCTCCCCCAAATTGCACGCCGCCATAAAGTCAGAGGTGACTGGCGAGGTGTAAGCCTTGTCGTTTGTTACGACGACCAAGAACGAATGATCGGCCTAGAAGAAAAACCCTTAGCCATATATAAAGAATTACAAAGTCAGGGCAAAAATCCTATTTTTATGATTAGAGAAGATAATGGATTGAAATCAGATAGTGGGTTTGTGGTCAATGGTACACCTGGTGGCCTGCTGTGAATACATCTTTTCTATTTTCTTTGAGATGTGGTTCATTTAATCCTTTTTCTTCATTTTGTTAAGGATTAATAATATATATCCCTTGAATTGTAATAATAGTAGTAATATAACATTCAAGGACAATAATTATAGTAATATAATAATGACAGTTTTAACATTTTCCCCTTTAATCTACTACATAGACTTAACAACTAACATAGTGAAGTTAAATTAGGTACCTACATACATATGCATGTATTTTGTTCTTATAGTTGAAACCACGAATAACATTTGTAACACCATCAAACCCTTCCATGTATAATCTTGTATTTCTATTCTACATTTTTTTTAAAAAGTCATTCCAAAACAGTAATTTAATGGATGTATGCATGCGTATAACTTGAAGACATTTAATTAGACAATAAGTTGTACGAGGAATATACGATATTGTACGATTGAAAATGGATTTATTTAGCTTCTCCGATAATGTTGACGACATAGGAACTGTATGATGATTATTTAAAGAAATTACATCTGTGTGTTTGTGGTAGAATTAGGATGTATTCATGGTACAAGGATTGAATAAATAAGGTAATTTACAACATAGTAGGATAAAAATCAATGATAAGAAGTGGTTCTTAAAGATACAATATATATAAACGCGGAATAGAATTATTTATGGAATATCACGGTAATCCAGGATTTGCCAACCTTCTACGGGACCTTGACAATTGACTAAAGCCAAACGACCTCCATTCCAACCAATTCCCTTTGTGGCGTAATCGATCCCGAAGACGTCTTTTAATCTCGTATCTACTGTCTGCTGAATTGCTTCATCGACAGGATATTCGTCTGAATAGACCAAAGATAAATGGGGATCATAAACATTATTAACCCATTCTTTGGCTTTTTCCATTAATTTCGCATCATCATAATCCCCTCCTTGATTCTGTTTTTTCGCTTCTTCCATCAAAACAAACTCTTTCCTCGAGACTAAAGCTAATGACAATACTTGGGCATTTTTCCTCACGCCCAAGTAAACTTTTTTAAAGAACTGGGGTCCAAATCGTAGGTCTGCTAAATAGACAGTTATATTAGGAATTCCAGTAGCTGCTGCCAATGCACGATCAAGAATGGAATTGACTTGGTGATGAATGTCGGCGGTTGAAATATAGATTTGTGATGTTAAGGTGATGTGAGGATGGAACTCGGGGGCATCATTGAAGAGGGGTGTAAGGCCGGTTATTGTGGTTTGTAAAGAATCGTAAATGGGTGAGTTGGGTGGAGGTTGTAGCCATAAACTGACTCCAATTTGTTCATTTTTGTTCATCTTTTGATCTTTGTGACTTCTCCTTTTTAAGGAACGATTGGTGATGATGGTGAATAACATACACTTTAGCATTGCCATTAAGTAATACGTATCCATATGCTGACATAAGACAGATATATATGGATTGTCACATGCAAATAGTTCCTCTATTTACGCACAACAGGTCCTGAATATACATGCTTTTTGAGCTGAATTGTATTTCATTTTTGGATTCTGCGAAATGTTTGTATGTAAACACGCTTAAAACATCCATAGATCGTGATGATGATCCGGTATCAACCAATTAAAAAGAAAGCAGCTGGTTTTCTATACATTAGACTAATTTGATATAAAATTTGCTAAATTCTTGTTAAATTGTGTTAATTTTCAGTTTTTTAAATTTCGGTTGGGAGTTTTTTTTTCCATTGAGGAGAAGCCGGAGAGAAACCGTGAATTTTTCATTTTTTTTTTTTTTTTTTTTTTTTTTTTTTCCATTTTATCCACTTTCTTCTTTCCTTTATATTTCACAGATATCGCCATACCCCATAGATATAGAAATACCCCATTTCCTCTTATTAATTATTACTATTATTACTATTATTACCATTGGAGTGACGCAATAATGTTGGATGCTACTTCTTCTGATTATGAACAGGTAAAACAAGCCTTGAAGCAACTCGGTCTCGAATCTTGGTCAGTTTCACCTCCTCCTAAAGATGTTGATACGTTGTCAGCCACTACAACATCGGATGAAGATGACGATTTGGTTAAGGCAAATGGACATCTCATTCATTCTCAAGCCACTACAGCGGCCAACACTCCAGTTCCCATGCTGAAGAAATCTGCCAAATCAGGCGTATACACCAATCGACCTACCGTTGATTTTGATGGTTTATCATGGCCTTCGATTGGCGCAAGAAGCCGATTGGAATCTTCTCCAGAACAAAATGTGGCTAGAGAACAGCGAATTGCAGCAGCGGTTAGAACTTTGTTGACTGAACTTGGTGAAGATCCAGATCGTGATGGCTTGTTGGAAACACCTGAAAGGTACGCTAGAGCAATGTTGTTTTTCACCAAGGGATACGAAGAAAATATCAAAGACGTTATCAAAAGAGCAGTATTTGAAGAAGATCATGATGAAATGGTCATTGTCAAGGATATCGATGTTTTTAGTTTGTGTGAACACCATTTGGTCCCTTTCTATGGTAAAATCCATATTGGATATATCCCAAATTCGAAGGTTATTGGACTCTCGAAATTGGCAAGATTGGCTGAAATGTTTTCAAGAAGATTGCAGGTTCAAGAAAGACTTACCAAGCAAGTTGCTATGGCTTTGTGGGAAATCTTACAACCTCAAGGTGTCGCTGTAGTTATGGAAGCTAGCCATATGTGTATGGTTATGAGAGGTGTTCAGAAACCAGGCTCTTCTACCACTACTAGTTGCATGCTGGGAAGGTTCCGTGAAATGCATAAAACTCGTGAAGAGTTCTTGAGTCTTCTGGCAAGACGCTAATGCTTCTTAGTATTATTTCCTTCCACTTGTTTTTTATTATTATCATCATCATATCAATAATCTTTTCAACCAGTAGTGCTTTTATGCGCGTATGAGAATGATGATCTTAACAAGAAAGCAACAACAAAAAAAGAACCACAATTTTAACGCCCATTCTTTTCATCCTCTTCAACAGTGACGACATTTTATCATTTTTATTTTCATATTTTTATTATTCCTTGCATCTTTCATGATATAATATTGGTGTTATTTTTGTTTTGTCTTTTTTATTATTATTATTATTATTATTATTGGGATTCAACCTCATTTTTATTATTATCATTGACATATTATCGCTTTTTTGTTTTGTTTGTTTGCTATTTTACTTACGCTCTCTACTAGTCTATACATACCTGTCAATAATGATATCTATTTTCTAAGTAGGTTGATAATAGGTAGGTAGTGTGTGAGTTTTTTTTATTAGTTCCTTTTTTATTGTATTTTGTTTTTTTTTTTTTTGATTTATATATATAATATAGTTAATGCATACTTTCAACAGTTTTTTTTGAGTGCTTATATGTCATAATTGTAGATATATACATAGATAGAATTTTCATTAAATAATCGATATATGTAGTTAGATGCTAAATAGAAGTTAATAGATATGTTGTGTGTTGTAGAGAGTAAGAAAGTACCTTTAATCTTGAAGGTATATGTATGAATCTAGAACTAAGGAAATGAATCATTTATTTTGTTTCAATTTCAGATTTCTCTTGCTGTATATTACAACCCAGGCCAAAGAAAGCTTGAGTTAGACTTTGTTTAATAGCAATATCGACTCTAAAACCGGAGCCAATGAATTGAGAATCCTTCGATATAGATTCCATACTTGGATCATAATAATGATCATGCTGAACAAACAAAAGGTGACTTTGTCTGTCGCCCATTAAGGGAGTGAATGGAGTTGCTGAATCATTTTCTAATAATTTTTCATCATTATCATTGTTGTTGTTTGAAGAAGCTGACCATAGGTATTCGAGAGATTTGGGGTTGTTGGTGATAGCGAGTTCGGATTCGAGTTGCTTGCGTCGGGCGAGACTTTTGGAAGTGATGGAGGAGTTGATCTTGGTGGCGATTTCGTCGGCGTTGGCTTTGGAAGTGGCAAGCTCACGAAGAAGTTCGGCTTTGGCATCGGCACGGATTTGTTGGTCTTCGATCTTCATCTGAGCAGTCAAAAGCCTATGCTGTTTCCGCCTTTCCATATCCATCTTCGCCTTCATTTCAACCTTTTCATCATCCTCCTTCTGTCTTACCGTATTTTTCAAAATAACCTTCCTATTCATCTGTTCATACATCCTCAACTCCTTCTCCACCTCCTCCCTCCTCTCCTTCCCTCCTTCCATCAACTCGAACACAACCCTTTCAACTTCCTCCAAATAATCATTAAACTCTTTCAACGATCCAAAATCATCAGCTCGCTTATTAAACGTCTTGCCAACTCGCTTACGAACGTCAACTTCTTTTTCCACACCAAGGTCTTCAAATTGCTGCTCCTTAAACTTGTTCTTTCGAAGAATGAGTCCACAGTTGGGGTAAGGACAGGGTGAAGGGCCGAGTGAAAAGATCCGATCGACACAGGATTCGCACATCTTGTGGTAGCACTCGGGGTTGACGAGGAATTTCATGCTGGGATTGAGATATCGTGAAGATTTACAAATGGGACACATATCTGTGTCATCTGCCGTAGATGTCGCCGACATTATAGCTCTCTAAGTATGTGTGTATGTAGATATAGGTAGGAATATAATGTATCAAAGATTTTGAAAAATTATTATGGCAGTTGGAGATTCTTTTTTGGGGAAGAGTTAGACTTTAATACTTGCAACCCTGAAAATTAATTACTAATTCTACTAGGAATGGAAATATGATGTATTCTTTAATTCTATCATGTATATATACAACCAAATATATATTTATATATAATCAAATCCATCAAGTAGTCCATTCCTTTTCCTTCTTTGACCTCTTATTATTACGGCCTCCTTTATTAAACTCTCCATTTCCTTTTCTCTTCATCCCTTTACCACTAGCACCAATCGTAATATTCACTTTAGGGGGTACAGGAAATCCAAAAGATTTAGCAACTTTTACCAAGTCCAATTTATCAATTTGATAAACCGATTTGGTCGAATGACTAGCGTAGGCTTGTAAATAAGCTCGGTATCCATCTCGGGCAGATTGATTTAAGTAGAAATTGGATGAAATGAGCTTTTCTAATTGGCCTTGGACATTGGCAATTTTGTTGGTAGGGAATTCGAATTCGTTTAATGGAACTTTAGCGGCTTTGAGGTAGCGTAAAAAGCCCAGTTCACTTGGAGTGAGAAACATTAATGATTTACCTTTACCCTTGGTGCCTCGAGCTGTACGTCCAACACGATGAATATAGTCTCTGGGATCATCAGGAGGATCGAACTGAATAATCCAATCAACTGCTGGAATATCCAATCCTCTAGCGGCCACATCCGTACAAACCAGAATACCTTGCTTAGCGTTACAGAACTCGAAAAATGTATTGGTCCGTTTCTGTTGCTTCTGCTTACCATGCAAATCCAATACTGGCAAATCAATATAGTTCAACAACTCCCCATAATACTTAACACAGTTACAAGACGACAAAAACACAATAATCTTTTTCTTCTGATTCCTCTTTAAAAACGAAAACAACAATAAAAACCTTTTATCACTATCACAAACAACATACCCTTGCTCCAATCCATTAGCCGTAGATATTTCATGCTTCTCATCAACATTAATATACAATGGTCCTTTCCTCAACGAAATCCTCGCCAAATCCTCAACCTTCGTCGTCTGTGTAGCCGAAAACAACATGGATTGCCTATTTTCCTTTGGTAAAATCTTAATAATCTGTTTCATTTCTTCCTCAAACCCAATTTCCAAAATTCTATCAGCTTCATCAATAACTAAAGCCTTCAAATTTTTAAACACAAATCCCTTAGTATTCTGTAAATGATCCAACAATCTCCCCGGTGTAGCAATAAGCAAGTTAACACCTTTCATCAACTTATCTGCTTCCGCTCTTCTATTAGCTCCACCAATCACAATACCAAAAGTTTGCGTATGAAACTCCATTAACTCTCTTGCAACTCCAAAAATTTGCAATGCCAATTCTCTTGTTGGTGTAACTACAATAACACCAGTTCCATTTCTAGGTTTGAATTTCAATGAATATAGAAGTTCAATAGCGGGGATTAAAAACGCTAAGGTTTTACCTGACCCAGTTTTGGCAGCTCCAAGAACATCTCGTCCGGCAAGGAGAGGAGGAATGGTTTTGGCTTGAACTGTGGTCATTGTCTTAAATCCCATTTGATCAATTGCCTTTTGGGTTGGTCCTGAGAATTTGAGATCGGTGAAGTTGACTTTGTCTTCTGATCCTTCACCTACTGAAGTGTCTTGTTCAGGGCCGTTAATATTGCCTTCTTCATCTTCAAATTCATTTTCCTCCTCATCTTCATCATTTTCTTTCTTTTCTTCCTCCTCCTCCTCTTCTTCTTTTTCTTCACTTTCTTCAATTTCCTGCTCCTCCTCTTCTTCTTCATGTTCTTCAATTTCTTCTTCTTCTTCACGTTCCTCAATTTCTTCTTTCTCTTCAACTTCTTCCACCTTCTTCTCAGCCTTTACCTTTTTTTCAGCCTTCAAAGAACCATCCATCTCACCTTTCGGTTTACTCCTTAAATGCTTTCTAGTCCGTTCACCAGCCATATTTGTGTATGCGTGCTTATGTGTGTATTTCTATTCTTTTGAAAAATCTGGTATTCAGATCAAGAATTGAATATAATGTTGAAAAAAAAAAAAAAATCTTGAATTGGGAGGAATAAAAAAAAAAAAGGAAAAATTTGTGACCGTTGGGAGTTCTCATTTCTATAGTTTAACCTAACCCTACGATACTTCAGCTACTTATATAAAATTTATTGATATAATGATAATGGCAGTAGTAAGGATCATTGGTATTAGAAAATATTAGGACTCATCACAGTAAAATTGTTTATGTACAATGTAAAATTGTTATATTAAAAACACTAGTTTCACATACATTATCGAAATACTACAAACGTTTTATATACAATGAATCGACCAATTTTTTTCATTCTTAGTCTTAGCACAATTACTATCACATTACTCATAAGATCAATAAAAATCCGTAATAATTTTTATTCGTTCTTTCTAAAATAAAAATGGTTGTTTCCACCTTTTAGCTTCTTCATCAAAATCCATTTCAAAATTATTCAAAAGTTTTTCTTCTAGAACAGCCGAAGTATCAAATTCATCTAAATTGTCAAGGTTGATTTTACCAGCTTTACCTTGACGATATTGATCTACCCAGAAAGCAGCAGCGCCAGTTGGATTGAAAGAACCACCACGTTGTTTTGGTTTGATGACTTTTGTCCAAATGGCTTTTAGTAAAGTGAAAATGTTGTTTGTGGGGTATGGAAGGTATGCTTTGTATGGTGAACCATCTGGGCATGCTAGATTTAAGCGGTATAATAAGTAATCAGCTTGTATTTCGGGCTCGATTATACTTGTTCTCATAGCACCAGTAATGGCTAGTGCAATCATTGCCTGCTCATTCTTAACATGAGGAACAAACACTCCAGGCGTATCAAAAACATATATTGGAGGATTTGAACTAATCTTAATTTCATTCGAAATACCTCTAGTAACTCCAGCTTGTCCCCCTGTCATGGCAGCTTTCTTCTTGATCGAAGTTCCAGTAGTCCGTAACGTATTCAAAAAAGTACTTTTCCCTACGTTAGGCATTCCCGTTACCAACAAATGGGCTCCCAAAGGTGGTGAAGGTGTTATAGACCCATGAATATCTTTAGCTATCCTAAGCACTTTTCTTACATCTGCATATCTCGTACAATCAATAGAAAGTGCATTCCCATCTGGGTGCCATTTATTAATCATATCTTGCTTAAGTGTCCCTAAATCTTTCTTTGAATAGAGAACCAGTCGAGGAATTTTACCCATAACTCGGGCAAATAGGCCATTGCGGGTACTGATTGGGGCTCTTGAATCACGAAGTTCGATAACAAGATCGACTTGCGGGGCGAGTGAACGCATCTTTTGCAGGGCTACGCGATGATGACCATGGAAATTGGCAAGTGTGACGTTGTACTTTGGAAACTCAACTCGAGGTTGAAAACTCTTGGTAATAATCTCAGTTGGTGGTAGTTTTGCCTTCATTCTTATGATCCGTCGTGGTAATGGAACAATGGTGATTTCGAGAGAGATTTTTTTTTTCTCTCTATACAAAAAATCAATTGGGACTTAATTTTTATTTTCATTTTTGAAATCTCGCACACATAATCAATCTCTTCATTCATAACAACAACAACAAAAATGCCTTTACTTATGATATCAGGATATCCTTCAGCGGGTAAGACAACTATAGCCCAAAAAATTGCCACATATTTTGAATCCAAAATATCTGAATCACCCAAACATTCCCATATGACAGTCGAACTAGTCAACGATGAACGACTCGGTATTTCCAAAGAAACATATCGTGAAGCACGATCCGAAAAGTCAACTCGAGGACTCCAAATGTCTACTGTCAAAAAATTACTTAACAAGGACACCATTGTCATTTTTGACAATCTCACTTATATCAAGGGTTTTAGATACCAATTATTTTGTGAGGCCAAAGCTTTGTTGACAAATTCTGCGGTGCTTCAAGTAGGATCGACGGTGGATCAGTCTAGAGAGATTAATAAAGGGAGAGGTGAAGATGCATGGGAAGAAGATATGTTTGATGCGTTGGTGTTTAGGTATGAGGAACCTAATGGAATGTCTCGATGGGACTCTCCCCTCTATGTTGTTATTCAAGGTGACGATCTGCCATTAGACGAGTTATGGGAATCCTTAGTTCTAAATAAACCAAAACCTCCAAACCATGCCACTGTTCTCAAAGCCGCTACTCCCAGCAACTATCTTTTTGAACTCGATAAAATTACTCAAGAAATCGTTTCTGAAGTCCTTCAACTACAAAAACTTAACCCGGGTGGAACTGTCAAAATCAAAGATTACTCTCCTTTAATAACTCTGCCATATAAACCTATTCCTCTTGCTCAATTACAGAGAATTAGGCGAAATTATACTGCTTTGAATAGAGTCAAAACTATTGAAACGGAAAGGATTCCACCACTATTCATTGATTTCTTGAACAAAAACTTTGAACGTCTATAACAACAACAAAAATAATAAATACCCATCCGATAAAACTTTTCATCCCTTTCTACGATTTTCTTTTTTTTTTGTAACATAAAATAGAAACTAGTATATTAGAATAAACAACAACGCTTTCTACATAAAAAAAAAAAAAAAAAAAAAAAAAAAAAAAAAAAAAAATTCATTGTACATGAACAATTATGTAGAATTAACAAAATATTTCTTATTATTTCCGGGACAAAAATTTTTTGAAACAAAAAGTAAGACCTTGGATAAGCAAATTAAGACAGTCTTTGTTCTCAGACGACTGTTGTTGATTGTGATATTGTCCTTGGTTATGTTGTTGTTGTTGTCCACCATTGTATGACATACCCGGTTGAGGTTGGTATCCAGAAGTAGTGCCTAAATCTACCACAATGACACCAGCATTGCCTTGTTCAATATGGTGTTTAAACCCATTCTTCTCACAATATTCCATCACTGCTGGTTTAAGTTTAGCAATACCTTGTTCACTATGAATACCTTTACCCGCAATTCTATTTTAACAATGTTAGAAAAACAAATCCTTTTTTACCAACACTAATAAAGACAACGAAACGCAGCACTTACACATTCAAATGACTTTGATTAGTTCTAATTGATTCATTCACTCTGATATCCAAAAACTCAATTGCCTCTAAATGCTCCCCCCAGTGTTAGTCTAGTTTCAATTCACCCTTCCAATCAGATCCAAAAAGAACTCTTCCCCAACGTATACATACCTTTCACATATAACCCATGCAAGTCAATTTCATCACCAGCAGAATCCACATTATTTGCTCGAAAAACAAACTGTGCTGCCTTCTCATTATACTCATCCATCTTTCTTCCATGCTCCTTACCTTTCTCCGACAACCTCTTAGCTTCCGCTCCATCCCCATTACTATACGCTTTTTTCGACTCTTCAAAACATTGTCCTCGAAGATCATATTCACGATTGGCCAAATCCCTTAACTTTTTATACTCAGGATCATCCGAATGATTATAGTCCCGAAGATTTCGGTCTTTGTAAAATAAGAAAACAATGTTAGAAAATTTCGTTCATTATGGTATCCTCCAGACTCGTTGCTAAGCCAACCAATACTTACCAACAATAACATCCGCTGTACTCATTTTTTTTTCTTTTGGTATTAACGGCAGTAACAAAAAAGAAGAATTTGATTGCTGGTAGATTTTTTTTTTCCAAATTTCGCCTGAAATTAAATGTGAGACACAAACCTCTCCTCCACACTTTAGAGATTACGTAACAACTATGTGCATGTTTTAAACTTTATTTTTTTTTCTTTCCTTCCCAAATCAGCTTTTTGTGTTTCCACAAACAAATTACATCAAGACACAACCTTGATCCCAAACAAAAATAACTAATACAAAACAACCATAATTTGTTAATTTACATGCGTATGTACATATATTTTATGGTGCATAAACTATTAGATCCATGAGATTTGTATATTCCAATAAGTTTTAATTTATTTTCAGTTAATTTTTTTTCTTCTGCTTTCAGTTTCAATTTTATTCTTGTAAAAAATAATGTTAATTATGTACGTATCATTATTTAATAACATTCGATTAAGCAAATAAAATTTTCAAGACTAATAGTTTGGTTTAAATTGTGGCACATATGTCCAAACCACCCAAAGTTGGTATTGTCACTGTAGCTGGACAATAACATTGCAGAAAGATTTAGTAAAAGTTCTATTGTATCTACGTATCTATTAATGTAAATATTTTACTTAGTAATTAATCCATTGTAAATTGCCAATATCCTGGAGATCCTCTTTTGTACCAATTGAACATAATGTACCTAAGGAAAGTACAAATTATAGTCATGTAATATCATATGATAATACTTAAAGAAAGAATGTCTATTACTGTTTTTTTTATTTATTTATTTTTATTTATTTGGCTCAAAAATAAAACCAATTTTAGGTGATTCAAAGAAAAAGAAGAAAAAATTGTAATTTATTCTTTGGCAAATTATATTATTTGACTAAATATAATTATATTGCAACCTATGGACATAATTCATTGAGTCCAGGTCAGCTACCAAATCCTTTGGGAAGTGCACTACAGATTTTCTAGCTACCGAATGTCGCGTTTACTAGCCCAATAAATTACTCTGAGGACCAAGTTTCTTTTCTTTTAAAACATGCACCGGACATTGGGATGATTGGGGACGAGTGTGATTGTTTTTCTTATCCTAATTATAAATCAAAGAAAGTTATAAAACACTTTACAAAAAGTATTGGAAAAGTAGTGAGAAAGGAGATATTGACCAAATCTGATATAGGTCCATTTGGCAGATTACTCCCTTTTATGGGAACGGATATGACGAATAAGTTTGTGGCAGATTTGAAATACATCAATTTAAATATTGTTCTTAATTTTTTTTTAAAGTACCCTTGATTATTTTGTTTTCTAGTAAGTTAGAACTGTGTCAGTATTTCTCAGTTGTCAACATTTGGAAGTCTCATGAACGGATGCTTATTTTGGAAGAATGTAAAATGTATTTTGCAGTGCCGACACCGTTAAGTACCAACCAGTACGAGATGGTTCATGCAAAGTTCGAATGCAGTTAAAATTATATTAGGGAAACTGCTCAGAACTTGCTTGCGTAATTATTCTAAAGATATTGAAGTTTGTGGTGATAAGATCTTGGTCATAACATTACCAAGTTTTAATAAAGAGTACCTTAGCATTGTATTTACGATCTTAATATTTCTTAAATCCTTGCAAGATAAAAATTGTTTGTTTTAGTCAATGAATTTGATATTATGGAAAATACGTTTCATGCATTTTCCAATAAAAAAATTGCTATGTCAACTAAAAAGTCATTTCAAAATACAGTGAAGGAGTTTACGACGCCCACTAATTTTGATGCAACTAAACAAATTCTGATGTTTTTAACTTGACAAGTTACTATATACCAGGATATTTCTTGAGATTCCTTGTCAATATAATTTACTGTCCTTCATACCTCGGAGCTTACAATTTATGGAACCTGAAGACCAACTTAGAGATATTAACAATCTAAAATTGGTGTTTATCTCATAATTTTACCTAATGTGTTGTTATTTGTAGCCTTCCCATAAAAATGTGGAATAAACCAACTAAAACTGGTTTTCTTCTATTCTTCTTCAAAGAACCCTTACAGAAACACGACTAATAGGTTGTTTTTCAACATCTTCTTGGTGTAATACCAAGAGAAAATGCCGCAATATAACTTGGTGCATTTTTTTTATTCCACCATGTATTTCAAGGAAATGTTAAATTTTTTTTTTTGAATACAAAGGTTTTATAAATGATAATATACCTGATAATAAAATTTTATATTGGAAGAATCAGTTGTTAGGTTACTCATATAAAACATAGAAAACACCTTATGAGGGTGCTATTATTTGACGTTTGCTAAGGGCACAGTAGTCAAAATCGTTGTTCAATACAGTGCAACCTGGAATTTTAAATAGATGCAAATGGTGAACATTATATTTTGCATCCTGAAACAGATGATGAAGATTCTTCTGAAGATACCTCAAAAAACTTCCTATCTACTCTCAACTCTGCCATAGCTAGATCCATGGTTACGTAGGTATGTAGGTATATTGATAAATATTAGGGGAAAGAGAATTCAGAAACAGAAATTAGATGAATATAGTTACTTTTTCGAATTCCTTTTTTATTAAATTTCAGATTCTAATATCTTGCATATTTGACCAATATCTACACGAGAGCAATATTACCTATTTAAACTGAAAGTGAAGTCTTTGTTAATCGCTTGAGTACACTGCGCACCAACTAGTATTCTATTCTTTATAATCTTCTACATTCACAAACTGATAAAATTTTGATACAATTAGAAATATATTCTTAAGTCTATAGGTAAATCGTAAAAACGTTTTTTTCAAACTTTTTTTAAATAATAGTACCGTGTGAACATTTAATATATATTTATTTTCCAACTGCTAACTATCTACTAGGATTTTGCGGTTCGTAAAATACTGGGCGTCTGGCAATGGTACTTTCATTAAATATATGTCCACTTCAGCGTATATAGTGGCAGTTAATTTAGGGATGTATAACATATGTAGTTAAATTGTAGGTCATATTGAAAGGGAGCAGAAGTATCACTAGAAGAAATTAATACAAGTCAAAATGAAATGTTCGTAGGCGATTTGACAATTTTATTTTTTTTCAAAATGCCTGCGGCTGAGACAGGAGCTGATAATCATCAGAGATAAAGTTGGGATCTTAACTGGAAATAGAAACAGAATGCGTAGGTTCAAATTGATGATGACCTTTGAAATCCTGTAAATTCTAGGATGACTATAAGATTTTTATATAAAAATATTACTCGTAATTAAATACCTACCTAGGTAGGTAATGATACGAAGGGTATGTAACTATTGATTCGTATGAACAAAAGTATTTGTCATATAGGTGCATCATCTTAGACTTTAATAAGTTTTATGATACTTTACGAAATAAAGTAGCGCTCTAACAGGGAATGTCACATCACATAAATTATGTTATATATTTGATTGTGATAACCCTGGTGGTGGTGGTTCAGGATGTGGACTTTTTGCATAAACTTTTGAAAAAAACTTTTTTTTATCTTTTGTGGAGTTAGTGCCACATGAGTATGCATTTATTTCACTACTATATTTACCTATGTACATACCTACCTACCTATGTACCTACCTAAGTACATAGGTATTCAGGGTTCAAATTAAAGCAGCCTAAAGAAAGCAATTAATATGTTTAATTTCAGTGAAATATATATAAACTTTCTTGCCCTTCTTTTGTATATATTAAGCTCTTCAATTATTATCATTATTTCAAATAACAAACAAACAAAAATGCTCGAAGCTGTTCAATCGCTAATATTGAAAACCAGTTTTACGCTAGGATGCATGTGCATTCTACCATTAGTGACTGTTTTGCTAATCGACATTGGGTTGTACATATTCACTCAGTCAGTTGTTCTTGGACGCAAGCTAAGTGATCAGGATTTGTCAAAATGGTGGAAGAATTCGTCGTCGTCAAATACTAGAGCCAGATCAAGTTGGTATAGATGGAATGTGACTTCACCTACTCTTGCTACAGATCAAAAAAGTAATAAAGCTCCGCTAGATAAAACTAAATTTGAATTAGGAGCTCCTCCTAAGTTAGGTCACGAAATCAGCTCAAATTAAATTCTTGCAATCTTCCACAAATCATCTCCATAGTCGATTAGACTATTTTTATATGTATTAATAGCAAAAGTTGCTTTTTTTCTATATATACTTGGTTGCACGCACTATTTTGTGTTTATGTTATTTATTAATTTTTTTTTTGTGTATCAAGTGTTTTTTTTTCTTATCCTATGCGCACATGGGTCTATATACTTTATGTTCTTCGCAAAGCACATATCCTTCCCTTTTGAATACAGCTTTTCATTACCACATAAAAACCCATAGAATTCTTCTGTTTTATTTTTAAATTCACCCAAGTACCTTTATCATGCACAAATTTCTTTTACTTAAATCTCTAACAACTCTCAGGCAACAACTGAACATGAAAAACATATAAACCATACATGAAAAAAAAAGATTGCGTTAGCCCGGAGTCGAACCGGGGGCTCATGGATGGCAACCATGAATTTTACCGCTAAACCACTAACGCCTCTTAATGTTTAATATACAGCATATCTGTAAATTAGAAGTGGGAAAAGGATTAGAATATGATAAAATTTTAACAATTTTGAGTGGAAATTTCAGTAGCTGATCAAGTTTTCCCATTGCATGGTACACCGGCATTTCTCTCTAGATGGTAGGTCCCATGGACCGTTGGTTTGTAATGGTTTTTCCCTTGAAGAGATTATTCTCTACATCTGGAGGTAATAAGTTTCTCCATTAGGATGATCAAGTTTTCCCATTGCACGGTAATTAGTGGATATCTATGACCAGACCCCTGTGGTCTGGTCGGTAGCTGCTCGCGCACAATTGAGTGGAGTCTCGGGTTCGAGCCCGTCCTGAGTCGGTTTGTAATGGTTTTTCCCCTGGGAAGGGTAACCCTCCACATCTGGGCGTAATGAGATTGCCCGCGACGGATGAACAGGTTTTCCCATTGCACGTGCATCGGTTAAGAGTAACCGAT
>JAJMJJ010000316.1:9848-22323 GCA_030568955.1 Geotrichum siamense (nom. inval.) | reverse complement strand
TTCCATGGACCCACATATACACTCAGTTCTGGTTATACAGATCACGTGTTTACAGGAGTAACGTTCGCGCTTGCAATTTAATTAGTCTGTTTATTGTATATGCAATCGAGGCTATTGAAATAAAAAAGTAAACATTAAAAGAACCAAAAAGTACATATTCGACTGTAAATTGTCAGATATTTGCTTAATATCTTGAAATGTTTCATTTTATTAATGAAAACGATTAATATGTTTAAACTAAAGTTCAACAAGATTTTTTAGAACAGTCAATATTAAAATTCTATCACAATTTGATCTCTAAGTTTGTCCCACTAATTACAACATCTTCAACTGATACATTAAAGTTAGACACGTTATTGTAAACAGAATAAAATTAACTTGCATGCCACATATGTTACTTCTTCATATTTATGTACATATATTTAAACGTAGAAACTGTTGATGTTATGACTGTTTCTTTTCTTGTGATGAGCTTAAATCATATAATTGGCAGAACTGAAATTACTCTAAAAACATATACACGTTTAATGGATATGTACACAATATGTACATGTTAAATCAAGAATCACAAATAATAATCATTTCCTAAAATATTATAACTTTCTGAATTTTTCTCTCCCACCTGCAAAGAGTGAACGTTGTTGCATATCAGATATTTTCCTATCACCGACAACCCTGTTTCTCATTAATGACAAGTCCCCCGGACTTTTGATCACGTGTCTTGATGGTTTCAAGTTAGCATGTTTGAATTTTTTTGTGATGAATTCTAATTTAGATACGTGTGACTCTTCTTGTTCCAGGGTAGCAGTGAAGGGCCAGAAAATGGAAACAAGTTTGGAAAACATGGACGAAGTTGATGAAGTGGGATGAAAAGATTGCGATACTGCTTGGTAATAGTATTTTTGCTTGTCAATTAAGGGTGGACTAGTTCGATCAAATTGAGAGTATTTATTTACATTAGGTCTGGTAGATTGAACCAAAGTATTGTATTCAGCTTTTTTGCGATAGTAAATGTCTGCTTCTGGTTGTGTCGTCGGTTCGTAGCTGGCCAGAAAATAGTTATCACCACCCATGTTTTCTGTATATATCGAGTCTTCATCAAAATTAATAAAACATGATTCTGCTAGAGTGTCTCTTTTTCCGAGTGAACTGATTTGAGCTTCACTGATTTGAGTATTACCAAGAAGTTCTGTTATATTTGTGATATTTAATGGATTTTTGGCAATGAAGTACTTGTAGGCATCGGAGTCAAGACGGCGATAGGCTTCTTCGTTCAGATATCGTAACATATTACCTTCAACGTATGCATATTGCTGGAGATCAATGATCTGAAATATGTCACCCATATTGTATCTGTAATATTCACCATCAATGGTTCGTAGAGCAAAACCTGTTCTGTTAATATTGGAGTATTCATTGTATACTGTATTGTTATAAGAAATGCTTAAAAGATTGAATGTAATTGTTTCTTCTCCCACAAGGACTGGCAAGCTATCAATAAAACTATTCAGGTTATAGATAATATCAACACCATTTTCATACTCTACCGTAACCGTTGCTTGCACGTTGTATTGTTGTCCAGTAATAACAGTGCCATTGATAGGAATAGAAATTTGTACAACACTATCGTTGTCAACTGGGGCTTCCACATATGCTGTTGACTTCCGATCAGCTGTCCCAATTTCATATGCAGAAGTGACATTAACAATTTCAGTAATATTTCCGAGAAAATCGGTCATAGCGGATCGTCTTACAGTGGCTTCTTGTCCAGAGTCTCCAAAATATAAAGATCCATGATCTGGTAAAGTGGCAGTAAAGTTCACTGACGTCCAGCCATTATTAGGAATATCGACATCAAGCCAAATCCAATCTTCTTTGCTAATTCGTGAAGTATGAATAGTAGGAGCATTTTCGTCTATTGATTGCAGATTCACATAAGAAGTATAGACGTCATTAGCAACATTAAAGTTAAAGAAATAACGTTGAGGCAGCTTGTAATTGTTAACATCGGCAATTTTGGCGTAAAGCTGAATAATACCTGATAGAAAGTTATCATTGACGTCTTGTAAAAAGGTAAGAGTAAGAAGGTTTGTCGCAGAAATAGAAATATTTGCTATATTGTTGTAGTTTTCATCCCATCCATAATACCAAGTAGGAAATGACGTCAGTTCTCTAGGAAGTTGGATTTCAGCAATACTACCTTGAGTAATGTTTTGGGTGTATTGAAGACCAATTTCGACTATGAGCGGCTCGTATGGAGATCCAATGTTAGAAGAACCAGAAGATGCACCTTTAAGGCCAACAGACTGAAAAACAGAGTCAATTCTGGTAGTATTGATAAGAGAGTAGTCACTTTCAGTAGGAAAATAGTCAAATGGAGGTGATAAATATGTCACCCAATTATCAGTTACATTCACTCTTGGAACAAATGGTGCAGGAAGGTAAGCTCCAATAACTTTATATCTTCCAGTACTAATTTTAGTACCATTTGAATATTGTAGAATGCTAAAAGAACTATCGTCTGTTGAACGTCCAACGTATGTATTGGGAAAGGCACGAGTATCGCCGTTACCGTACAAGTGCTGAATGAATCCATTCTTACCAGGAATTAATGGCGCTGAAAAATCATTGTTTAAATCAAAGTCACTTGAAACTAAACCAAAAGTCATATAAGAAGCTGCAGTATTAAGGAAGTAAATAACATGAGGGGGCGCTTGAGAATTACCAAGAACCTGAGAAGTAGTATCATTGCTTGTAGAATTGACAGCTACCAAAGATGAATCAATAACTTCAAATACTTGTTTGTACTGATTGATTCCATAAACTCTAGGTGGTCTAACCGTCCAGTTTCCATAATTATCAATCAAAGTTCCAATGTATGGAACACTAAGAACCTCAGAATTATTGCCTTCTAGCACAATTTTTCCCTGGAAAATCGCTCCTGAACTAAGAGATAATGTTGATGGAATGGTGAAATTTACTGGAATTTCAACAAATCCTCCTGCAGGAACAATGACAGAATTTTCAAATTTAGAGTCCAAGTATGTGTGACTATAAGGCGGAAAATACTTCACAGGTGAAACTAATTTTGACTTTGAGAGAACAGTAATCGCAGGGATATGTGATAACTTGTATTCTACTGATTGGTTATTAGCGTTTCGCAATGCAATAGAAAAAGTTGTTTGTAAATCAAAATTATTCCCTGAGCCCAAGTTCATTGAGGGCTCTGATACAATAAAAGATTTGAAATCTAACAAGTTGGTCGCGTTAATAAACCCGCCACCTTGTTGAATTAAAGGTGCAACATCATTTCTAAAAATTTGGTTAATTAATGAACGTATTATCTTGAGTCTCTTTTTGAAAAGGACTATAGTAAGACTTACGGGTTATCATTTCCACCGGTGTACAAATTCAAAAAAGTAGAAGTCGTTATAAGCTTCCGTCGTAATTCAAGAGCGTAATTTGTAGAATTTGAAACATTTGTCACACTTTCAAAATACAAAGCAGCTACTCCAGCAATCTATTAATTAACTTGTTAATTGAAATGTTGTAGCATGGATCGTTTTATAACAACAACTTACATATGGCGTAGCCATGCTAGATCCACTTATTATTCCATATCTTCCATTTAGCCAAGTTGAAAATATATGGCCACCTGGTGCAGTTATAGCAGGGTAAAGTAGTCCTGCTTCATAATGAGGACCCCAGGATGAAAACGAATTCATATGTGCAGCAACAGCAGAATTGCTATAGGAGTAAATTTCTGGTTTGGTAGAATTAAAAATTAAAGTTATGTTATTGCCATCAGCATATTGATTCATGGCCCAAGAACCTAAGTTCAATTCAGCATAACCAAATATATTAATTGAAAGATCATCTGAATTTGCAGTAGGATAAGAGTAGTTAAAATAAGATGAATTGTCAGTCAAATAGGAAAGAACAACTTTGTATCCGAGATCTTTAATAGAGGTATAAAGATCGCGTTGCTGACATTGAGATGAAGAGGGTAAGAGAAGGGCGGTTTGGTTGTCAGGATATAAATTGGCAGCTTCAGTACAGTTACTTAGAGCAAAAGGAACGAAGTTCACATTGAATGTATCAGAAATGTTAGGCATGATGCCTGTCCTAGTAGAGTACTGAAATGTAAAATTTTCACCGGATGTAGAAACAGCTGTACCTTTGTATGTCACAAATAGTTCTGATTCAGCTGAACCCACCGCAGTGACAAATTGACCGGCACCAGGATTACTAGGATATCTTGGACCTTCAATACCCGAATTTCCAGCTGGTATTGCAACAAATACACCAGCCTCCACCATTCTAGATGCAACAACACTAAGTGGATTTCTTAAATATCCTTCACCATCCAGACCAATAGAAGATGTAATAACATTCACACCGTCAACATAAGCATTTTGAAATGCAGCAATAAGAATGTCTTCGGAAGATTCTCCAGTGCAGGAAAATACTCTGTACGAACGAAGGTTGGCATTTGGAGCAACACCTAATAACTTAGAAGAATTTCCTGCAATAATACCCGCTATATGGGTGCCATGTCCATGACAGTCATAAGGATTGTAATCTGGTCTTCTCCAAAAAGAATTTGCTGTTGTTGTGTTACCAAAGTAATTAACACCACCTGTAACTTTATAACCTTCACCAATTCCGCCGCCTAAAGCAGGATGCAAGTAATCAATACCTGTATCAATAATTCCCACTGTAACATTTTGACCTGTAAGGCCCCTTTTGTGAAGTTCATTAACTCCTGTGAGTAAATGAGGAGAGGCTATCAAAGGATAATCAGTCAAAATAGGTTTCTCATTTTCAGAAATTGCATAACTTTGAGCTATCCAAACATTTTTAATCTCAGGCAAAGACTTAAGCTTTTTGACAATTGACTTTTTAGATAAAGTTTTAGAGTGTTTAGACAACGATTTAAGCGAAAATGAAGCACCATTAAAAATCGGAGAAGAATAATTGAAATGTGGAATAGATTCAAACGTCAATTTGCTTTTTAGAACTCCATGGAATTCTTCGTGCGGGTCTAAAGCTTGAATTGAACCATCCAAAAAATCTCTCTTTGTAAGAATTTCAAGATCTTCATACTCCACAATATAACGAGTTTTGTCATACTCATCAAAACAGGCAGTAAGACATGAAAAATATAGAAGTAAGAGTAAAATCATTAGAACTGAATTACAAATGTTGACTTGAAGACAAAATATGTCAAAAATAATTATGAATTGAAATTTTCTTTAAAAAAAAGA
The DNA here is from genome assembly GCA_030568955.1 of Geotrichum siamense (nom. inval.). NCBI lineage: Eukaryota > Fungi > Ascomycota > Dipodascomycetes > Dipodascales > Dipodascaceae > Geotrichum > Geotrichum siamense (nom. inval.). The sequence goes on along the minus strand of JAJMJJ010000316.1, from coordinate 17,056 downwards.
GAGGTTGTTCTATTTATTTTATAGTTGAATTTACAATAGTACTGGTGATCTTATAACTGTATATACATCATATTTTTCAATGGTTTTCGCAATGCCTAAGGTTTCTTTACTTTTGTATGAATTTATTATTTCATGTATTTTCTCGCTTGAACTTAACCTTCTATTAGTGGGTTTGTAACCTACCATTAAAGAGGAATGAAAAAAAATTTTCAACTTGTCCCTCAACATTTGATATAATTAATTCTAAGTTTCACATGTTGTTAGTTCAACTTAATTCAACTTTCACTTACCGACTGTCATAAATTTTTAACCATATTTTATTAATTTTGTTCAACAATAAATTTATTGACCTTTTTTTCTTTAACCTGTATCATATCAATATTAAAGAATTATCAGTCCTTAATTTTCACAGAACAAACTGAACTTTAACTTGAAGTGAAACTCTTTATGCTTCTTTAGTTATCCACAAATAAGTTCATTCAGTTTTATCAGTTTAAACCATAAGTACAATAATTTTTAATAACAATCGGTATTAATTTGATCTTCAAAAAATCTACCTATATTCTACAAATGAAACCTGCTTCAAACCTTCCACAATTTAAAAATAAATTAAAATAGCAGTATCCATAGAATAGTAAATATATGTATATATATATTTAAACAATTGTGGTGTTTTTTATATAGATGCAAATGTGCAAGTAAAGAAAATACTTCCATGTAGATCTTCTACTCCTAATAGTAAACTTTATGTTGTCAAATAAGTAAATTCTTCATTTTGTACTGAAATAATCTTTTTCAATAGTAATAATATGTTGGCACCCCTACAATAATGTTAAAATTGTGAACTCCTCGTTGCGAAGTTCTTGTTTGTTTCGTTGTGCTTATATAACACCACTACCGAAAATAATAGAAAAAAAATTATAAAATAAAGTATGAAGTGATGGCAAGAACACTGGGAAACAATATATCGGTTTATATAAGTACATGAAAACTTTTTTTGTTTAATTAAAAGTTTTTTAAACAGTTCATTATGGTACAAAACCTAATATGTTTATTATGTATGCGTTGGGTAGGTGTAATTATATGGATTATGTATTGTTTTTTATCTTTATTGTGATATGTGTAAAGAGATCCAAAGTAAGGTAGACCAAATATATTTGTAATTATATTTAAAACCTGGGATATATGAGAGGATAGAATCCTGATATTTTGAACTTCCAGATTATTTAAAACGAACTATCAGTATAGTCAACAAAGCTTAATGTCATAAGTCCTAACATTTTGAACTAAAATAACACCGTACATCTCTCTGTGTAACTTTCCATGATCCCTGCTGGTCACCAAAAGAAATCTTTTTTACTTAATTAGGTTTCCAGTCATTTATAGAATCAATAATTCATACATCCAATGTTGTCGTGATTTTGAAATCAATATTGTTCCTGAGCCTAGTCCTAAAGCGATCATGCACGGCTACTATTTTTACGTTCATAATAATGAATATAAATTTTGGAACAATTGCTTTTTCTTAGCTCGTTTTATTACAACAATAAATAACTTATTGTATAATCAAAAAAAAAATTCAAATATTCTAAAAATAAGAAGAAAAAGAAGAAAATACTTTCTACTAGACAATAAGTCAATCACATATTAAATCTTTGTAACTTTTATTTACTTATTAGTTACCTGCACACACATGAAAAATAAATTAAAATATTAGCAAGAGAAAAGGGGGAGGAAAACATAAGATGTAAAAACAGTAAGGGTGATCCTCTAAAAAAACTGCAGAAGGAACGCTGCGATGGTCCCAAAAAAAGTAAATTCCATTGATTTCTCAATAATTAAACCAGGACCATTATTGGCAACTGCCCCTGAATCTGAAATTGGATTGACTCCAGTGCTTGTAGTACCAATCGACGTTGCAGTACCAGTTTGCTTAGGGGTTCCCGTAGAATGTGAAGTTGAAATAGCTACTGACGTCGAAGTAACACCACCTTTACATTGGTATGAGTCGCCACGAATGACATTATTTTCTTGTGCAATATTCCAACTAGAACAATTAAAACTGTTTGTACTAGAATCAACATTTACACCGCCTCGAACCATGCTAAGATTAGGAAGAACAGCTTCATTAAAGTCACCAATAAAATCAATAGCCCCACCGACTGTAGTTAAATTGGGGAATCCAGTAATCGATGTGAGCTTAGTATTATTAGCAATTAAAAAGGCTCCACCAATTTCTTGTAGCAATGGACAAGAAATTTGAGTCAATTGGTTATTCGAAACAAACGCAAGTGATTCACCAACCTTTGTCAACTTAGGAACAGTAATAACGTCAATGGAATTATTTGTAAATGAAAGAGTTGAATTGACTGTAGTAATATTGGGCAAGTAAATTTTGTTAGCATCACGAATGGTGATGTTGTTCGCCCATAAAAGTTGAGGAAAATTGATAGAAGGTTTGTTTGCTGTGGAACTAAAATCTAAAATGTTGGAAACATAACGAAGATTAAAATCCAGATTAGTGAGGAATCGATTGTTGTTAATGTTGAGTGTATCAACTGAGTTAAGATTAATTCCTTGTAACGTAGTAAGTGTAGTATCAGACACAATCAATGAGTTCGCTTTGGAAATTCCAGATGTAAATGTAAGCTTGTTAATCGCATTCAATGTCACCAAAGAAATATCACCTACTTGTTCAAGTTTAGGAAACGACAAAGTAGTCAGCGATTCTAAAATATTAAGAGTAAGACCTGCAGAAATAGATTCCAAAGTTTGAGATTGGATGCTTTGTAGGGTGGTAATATTTCTGGCAATGAGAGATCCATTAAGAGTCTTAACACCATGAATATTTGCAGATTCAATAGGTGCTGCAAGAATGATGTCTCCTGAAAACTTAGTACACGACGAAATCTTATTGAGATCAGCTTGAGATGATGCTGTAAAAGTGGAACTACAAGCAGAACTTGCAGCTGATGCAAATGATGCAAAGACAGCTGTTGCGACAAGAGAACTGAACAACATTATTTATTGAAGTGGGTGATGAAACAAGGAATGACGTTTGGTGATAAAAAGGTTGGTTTATGAAAAAAGGAAAATAAAATAAGATGAGGGGAAAAGGTGTTGGTATTTATATTTCTATGAATGTTTTCTGGATTTTTAACAAAATGTGAATTTGGTGTAATTATCATCTGCTATAAGAAGAATGTCAAAGCCGCATTCTCCCCTCTTGGGTCACAAAATAGGAAAGTGCCCCGCCCATGATGATAGTCACACAAACCTTGCCCTACATTCGCTGCCCTTGCCATAGGTAGAAATCTTTAAAATCGTCAGAATGTAAATCAAATAATGAAATAAAATATGCAAAACTTATGTATAAAAGTATATATTTATCCATGTTTATAATATATATCAGCGCAATATAAGTGAAAAAGCCTTTAAGAAAGTTACCAAAGAGAAACATTGCAAATAACACACACAACTGGATTCTGCTTTTCACTGTTTAATCACCCTTTCAACACATTTCCACTCATAAGTTATGTCGTTACTTTGACACCATTCATTTCCTATTGAATACCCAAATGAAATAGCTTCTTGTAAAGTAGAATATGTATGTAAAGGCAAAAAGTAACCATCTTTATCGGGTTTGAAAGCTTTCGTGATGTGGGTTCGAGAAGAAAGTCCCGATGTACTTGACATTGCTGATGCCGGAATTGTCGCAGCCATAGAGGAGCAGTATTTCGTGATGGACGGTGGGCTAAGTTGTCTGTTTTGCCAAGTTAATGGAAATTGTTGGATCAGTAAATCAATGCTAAGATCACGGAATCCACGTCTAAAATCAGTCCGTGAAGTGTCATGGTTAAAAGAAAGATTTTTGATAATTTGTTTCAGTGATGACGATGATGGGGGATCATATGTATCGGACTCAAATTCAAGAGTTTGGATTTGCCATGACAGAACACGAGTATGGGCAATGGCTCGAATTTGATAACAGAGTCCACTTAATACCCGGTCATCATTTTCTTCCATAATAGCCACTACAGTTGATATAAATTTGAAAAAGTCGCCCCATGGAGCAGGTTTTTGTTGGGATTGTTCATAATATTCAAACGCAATGATATGGGTAAGGACTGCATCAAGACCAATAATGTTGATCTTTTTGCAAGGTGTAAAGGACAAGGAAGGAGATGATGACGATGATGTGTGATTTTTGTGATATTGGACTTCTTCACGAAGTCGTTTCGCATATGCCATTAGCGTTCTGTAAGCGTCGTAAAGAGGATTAACGGGAAAAGATAGTGGACTTTGAGGACTTGATGAGGTCATTTTAGTAGACGTTGATAAAGACGACGATGACCTCACACTACCTGAAGAAGTCGAGGATGATGATGACATACATGTTGAAGGCTTCGTTTTAGTTGTCGGTTTAATTACAGGACTAGATCGCTTAGAACCACTTTTAGCGCGAGGGCTGCTAGACCTAGTGGACTTGAGTTTCGGTACAGGACTTGAAATATTAGAAGAACTGGATTTACTTCTTGGACTGTTATTACTGTTATTAACTGTTAAATGCGGTTTGGGTATCGGGCTAGACACATTCGATCTTTTTCTCGGACTAGAAGCTGAATTTGATCCCGTAGATACTATATTGAGTCCAGATTTACCATTTTTGACTATTTTTGATGATAAAGATGGAACTGGGTTCATAACTGGACTTGCCGTTTTTCTTCTTTCAGTTGCCGACGTAGTTGGTTCAAGCGCAGGACTACAATTAGTACTATGAGATGATAAAGGTTTCGAACTTGGACTAGACGTTCTATCATTTTTCATTTGGACTGGGTTCATTCCTCTAACTGTTGGGCTCACACTTTTTAACGATGAAACTAGAATTTCGGGTTTCGATTTACTAAACAAAGGGCTAGAAATACGGGTTGAATGGCTAGTTTTTTCATTTTTTATCAACTTATGATGCTGTTGTTTAGGTTCACTCTGTTGGTCCAACTGGCGACGCTTAGGAGTTGGTGGTTGGTCTGTGCTAGTAAGCCCTCTCCGTTTGGTAGATGACGATGATGATGACCTTGGGACGGTACGAGTGAGAGATTCGGTATTGGTGAATGATGCAGATCTTTTTATAATTATGGGTGTAGGGGTGATGCTTGGTGATAAAAATGATGATTTATTTTTGATGTTAGGTTCTGGAGAGTCGTATATAGGAGGAAGGGTTGGACTTAGCATTTGTTGCGGGATGGTATCTTTTTCCAAGTTATCACACCAAGAAGGTAAAGTTGGTGATAACATCGGGGGTAATTCAAAAGTTGGAGACAAGGAACCAACCTAAGCCCATCAATAAATATCAAAAGTAACGTTAATATAACTAACTTAAGCATCAAATAATATGTAAATACTTACAGTTTCTTGAGAATCAGTCCTGTGTGCTGGTACTGGTCTAAAAAGAATCTGGGTTAATAACCAATTAAATATTGGCATTTCTTTGGTCTTTAATTACCTTTGCCTGAAAGTCGTCGATTTAGTCATGAATATTGCTGATTTTTTCTTTTGATGGCGAGGGGGGAGACTTATCTTCCGTTCATTATTTCTCGGGGTTCTATTATTTTCTGCTTTCGAGGTACAAGTCGAAGGAGCAGTAACCTGTTTTCTGCTACTAGACCTTTCATCAATTCTACTGTGAAAATTCCTCGGTCTTGATGATGCCGGTGAGTTCGATCTTGATCTTATTCTAGGAGGTGGACTACCACCACTGCTACTGCTAGTGCTGCTGCCAGCCGTGGTATTAGCTTTAGTAGTAATAGCAGTAGAGTTGTTGAAAGACTGTTTTTGCCTTCTCACTCTACCCGTAGTCGAACTGTTTTGTAGCTGGTCATATTCATTGTCCTGTAGTTGGGGTATTGGGGAAATTTCTCTGTCTGAAGGAACATAAGTAACATATTCTCTATTTTCAGGATCAATAAAAGGATCGGACGCAAAATGTGACCGGATAGAAAGAATCCTGTGGTCGATATTCTCCATTTAAATGAATAAAAGAATCGATTCCTAACGAAAATATATGATGACGACTATATGGAGTAATATCAGGAAAGAAAAACAGTCAATGAGAAAAATAAAATAAAAGGGTTTCACCGCAATGGCAATTAAAACAAAGGAATCAGGTCAAAAGTAAAAATAAAATAAAATAAAAAAGAGCAAATACCATTAAATGTGATATGGGCAGTGATACCAACGGAAACAGTAGCACGATAAGAGTGATAATTATGACAATAGATATGCGAAAGGTTAAATGCAATTAGTTGAAAGTTGAGAGGGAATGATATGATTGGTGATGACGATGTTGAGTATTTTGAGACTAACAGTTAGTAGTGGAATAATAATTATCACCCAGAAAAACAAAATAAAAATAGAAAAAGAAAAGCGAATTAAAATATAGGAAATAAACTATAACACTTAACACATAATTTAAAAATTCTACAACAGTCAATCACATATTTTAACCCACACAAGTATATCCACATATATATTAACTAGAAAGTTTGGTAGATGCGCAATTAAATGATCTTGCTTAATAGTATATCAACAGCGTATGTATATAGGTATCTGTTTCAACATTATTCGTCTTGGAAAATTAACATTTTGCATTACCACCGTCAAATAAGAACTATATTTCAAAATCCTTCACTTCAAAGAATTATTCAGAAATAAAATAACTTGCATAATTTCCCTATCATTTTGTATAAATAAAAATGCTTTCGAAGTAATCAAACTAAGTAAAATTGAAAAAGTTAATAAAATAAATAAATATATAAAACAGGATCAGGATCTTGTTTTCCATAAAATCTTCAAACGCTCTCTATTGTATAATGCTAAAACAAAGAAATTAAAGTCAGAAGTATAAACTCTTTTCTACTCAATGATACTTCAACTAATTCAATAACCTCATTCACTTTTCCCAAAAGCCATCAAAAAGTCTTCGTATTTTTTATTTTCATAATGTCTATGTGTTAAGAATAAAATAAAATATACTTTCAATTCTAGTCTCTAAAAAGCCAATAAGTAGTATACCTAGTATGTACTGTATGGATGAACACACGCAGGTACTCATTTCTCTAAAAAAAAAAAAAAAAAAAAAAAAAAAAAAAAAAAAAAAAAAAAAAAAAAAAAAAAAAAAAAAAAAAAAAAAAAAAAAAAAAAAAAAAAAA
>JAJMJJ010000315.1:0-22263 GCA_030568955.1 Geotrichum siamense (nom. inval.) | reverse complement strand
TTAACCCTGGCCGCTACTAAATGCAGAATTATCAAACGCACAGTGAGAAATGTGACCGCGAAAGCCTGTATCAGGCAAATCACAAACACAGTCTTCTTTTATATAAATACATTGTGGATGTACTTGTAGCTACTTTAAGTGCTAAAGTACAAAACACGCACATACATAAGTAAACATATGGGACTATAAACAGAATGATGATTATTATTATTATTATTATAATCAGGTTTATCAATGTATACCCAACCTAAGCTCAATTTCTAGCTAATGAAAAAGATTTTACATATATATAAAACCATACTAGAATATGGAAAATGAATTCCAATTTCGCTTAATTGAATAAGTAAAGAAACTATTATTATAAAACCATATAATTTTCGGATTTTCTAGCGCACAAAAGTCTTAGACGACATAAAGTCATTACTTAAAAATAGCAAAAAAAAAAAAAAAATCGATGAAAATAAAAAAAAAAATGTGGAAGGTTACCCTTCCCAGGGAAAAAACTGTTGCAAACCGACTCAGGACAAGCTCGAACTTGCGCGAGGGGATACCAACCAAACCTCTAAAAATATTAAATTAAGCAATTGCATTTAGATTGCTCGCGCTCTCCAAAAAAAAAAAATTCACTAAAAATGTTTAAACTTTTTTAATTAATATTGAAGATTAAATAACTCTAGTTAAAATTTTTAAACATAATTGGGCGTATGGTGTAGTTGGCTATCACGTTCGCTTAGCATGCGAAAGGTCTCCGGTTCAACTCCGGATTCGTCCATTTTTTTTTATTTTTATTTTATTTTTTCATGTCATACATGAATATTATGGAGATATGTGTGCATTTCTTCTGGCATTTGTAATGAACCAAGAATATTCAAAATATTTTTTTATTAGGATATTGGCGATGTATTATTTAAATTCAATTCATTTTATGAGAAAAACTAAGAATATATGTATAACGCTTGTCGAAGGAAATATATATTCTACGATAAAATTTATGTTGATGAAGTTAGGAATTTATAATACAGATATGAGCCTTCCTTTTCTTGTAATAGATTGTCTGGTTGGTTAGCAGCTCGCGCTCAATTGAGTGGAGTCTCAGGCTCGGGCCTGTCTTGAGTCGGTTTGTAATAGTTTTTTCTCTCGGAAGGGTAACCCTCCACACCTAGGCGTAATGAGATTGCCCGCGACGGATGAACACAACACAGTCTTCTTTGATACAAATATTTTAATTGGTAAAGTAACTATTTGTAACTATGAACAAAATAATAATAATAATAGATTGTTATTTCTGTGGCTATTTTGAAGCTCTCCCAGGTAAGAAAACGCATTGCAATAGATAAGTGGAAATATTATTATTTCAATATATTTTTGGAGGTAAATAAAATGGACATTAACCTTGGAATATTATATTCAATGTACTCTGAAACTTGAAAAGATTATATATGAAAAAGGACTTTAGTTACTTCCTCCGTTTAAATAAATAAATAAATAAAAATAAATTAGCTGTCGTATTTAAGATATTAATTCTGACAATACCAGTTAAAGAAAAATTTGCTTACCAACACTGGATTTTTTTGAAAAATTCAAAAATATTTCGGACCATTGGAAAAGTATTGATATCAATAAAAAATATTAACATAGTTTCTTACTTGCTTCGTATTGAAAAATGGTCTCAATTAATATATTTTATCATAAGATTATGATGAAATTAAAATTAGTGTGGTTTTAAATAAGTCAATATTTATGCATCTTTGGGAAAAATAGAATGTTATTATTTAAGTATTAATTTTGAAAAAGAAAAAAATGCTTATATTCAGTTTTTTTTTTTTTTTTTTTTTTTTTTTTTTTTTTTTTTTTTTTTTTTTTTTTTTTTTTTTTTTTTTTTTTTTTTTTTTTTTTTTTTTTTTTTTTTTTGCTTTTACAGGGTTTTATATTAAATTTAAAATATTAAAAATTTGCACGTTTTTTGGTACTTTATATTCTTCCACAGTTCATGGTTCTAATGTAATTGGTGATAACTCTGGGAGAGGCTTGGAAAAGTTCATAGCATATTTCTTGAAATTTTCACAGCCATGGTTTTATTAACTTCTTTTTTGTTAACAATGATGAAAAACTAATAAAATTTCATATTTCTACTTGAGCATCTTTTCTAGTTCCAAAGGAAGCCTTTCAACGGTCATATTACTTCCTGTATACGTCATTCTTTTCAGTGTATTTATTTATTTGTGATTCAATGGTCAGATATTGATGATTTTACTATTTCATGACCTACAATATTTTATTTGTCAGATAATTTGATAATCATAGTTAGTGAATGTAAATTTTTATCTTTTTATCATTTGTTAACATTTGCATTTTTAAAAATATTAAAATAACCTTGGAATATAGTCCTCCTCAGTGAAATTGCTACCTAAATAGGTTTTAATGGTTATATTATTTATTTTATTTACGTAAATGGGTTCAATTTAAGTTGAAAATATATATATATATATAATGCTTTCGGTAACTTCAACTCTACATATGGGGGAACATTGCAAAACCTATTTTATTCATTAAATAACAATACAAATCAAACTATACCACAAGCCATGAACTCAAATTGACTGGTAAGAAAAAAAAACAGGAGTGTTTCATAGCCCTAAAAATAGTAAGTACATAGAGTAAATTGAAATTATCATTTTTGCAAGCGATAATAACATGATATCACAAATAGGAATCTATTCTGGAATATAAAATTAGCAAGGATTGCCTCGAATTGTAATGGTTTCAGTTCATAACATACTTTTCGAAGCTTCTAACTTGGATGAACGATCTAATGCTATATCACACATAGCTTCGAAGGCATCGGAACACTCTAATTGAAAGTTGTTTCGAGAAATTCGTTCACGCATATTTTCAAAAATCTCAGGACGTCCTCTTCCATTAACAAAGACAACATATCTTAAACCTGGAAATTGTTTCTCGTACGCCGCGTTAAGTTCGTCTAAAATTTGCGCTTCTGATGAATCTGATTGAAGATTTGCTTGTTCAGCACGAGAAAGAGCTGAGTCTACTTTTTTGGCACCTAAACGAGGATGTGCTGCAATGATTTTACAAATAAGACCGTGATTTTCGGCAAATTCATTGGAGGTCAATAGAGAAAGAAGTAGAGATCGAACTGAATTGATGAAAGCCTTGTAATCTGTTATTGATGGTGATAATGGGAAGTTGGAAATGATTAAAGACTGCAAAGCGGGGCAAGGTTCAAAAAGCAATGCGAGAGTCTCTGACTTTTGGCGATCATCGGCAGTTAGAAATTCAGGAAAGGGGAGTAGTGCAATCATATTGGTCGAGTAATTAAAAACAAAGAACAAGGAGAGGCGATATCATGAAAGATAGTGAAAGCAATGGATGATATTCAAAAGCGAAAGAAGATTTTCACCATATTGACACTTACCCAGGCAAATCGGTTTTAACCGATGATAAGGATTTTCATGGAGTAGAATGAGAAGGCACAAGTGCTATGTGCTATGTTAGTATTTTGAATCCGGGTAACTGGTTTTTGATTTTTTTCCACTTTAACTTTCTGCTACGTTCTTTTTGTTCGTTCGAGCCCTTTACGTTTTTTCCAGACTGCAATTAAGGCAACAAATGGTATGTTATTTATCTATTATTTAAGTAGTTCTGACCTCTTGATCTAACAATTATTCTATAGTCAGTTCCTATTTTTGGTGATCAAGTCGTCGAGGAAAGAGCAGAGAATGCTCGACTTTCAGCTTTTGTTGGTGCCATCGCCGTTGGTGATTTGGTTAAAACAACATTAGGTCCAAAAGGAATGGACAAACTTCTGACATCAGCTTCAAATGGCACGTCCCTAGTTACAAATGATGGTGCTACTATCCTTAGTTCAATCCCTTTTGATAATCCTGCTGCTAAAGTATTGGTAAATATTTCTAAGGTACAAGATGATGAAGTTGGTGATGGTACAACATCCGTTACTGTCTTAGCAGCTGAGCTACTTAGGGAGGCGGAAAAATTAGTCGAGAAAAAGATCCATCCACAAACTATTATTGAAGGTTATAGATTGGCAAGTAAAGCTGCTCTCGAGATCTTGGAAAAATCAGCATGGGATTCCTCGGCAAACAAAGAAGCTTTCAGAAAAGATTTGATCTCTATAGCAAAAACAACCTTAAGTTCCAAGATTGTTAGTCAGGACAAAGATCATTTTGCTAATTTAGCTGTAAATGCTGTCTTGAGACTTAAGGGATCAACTAATTTGGAACATATCCAAATTATTAAAAAGGCAGGTGGAAAATTATCTGATTCTTATTTAGATGAAGGATTTATTTTGAATAAAAGATTTGGTGTTGGCCAACCAAAAAAAGTTAAGAATGCAAAGATTCTTATTGCCAATACTTCTATGGACACTGATAAGGTGAAGATTTTTGGTGCCAAGTTTAAGGTCGATTCTACTAGTAAACTTGCTGAGCTAGAAAAGGCAGAGAAATTAAAAATGAAATCTAAGGTTGATCTGATTAAGTCTCATCATATAAACGTTTTCATCAATCGTCAGTTAATTTATAACTATCCCGAGGTTCTGTTTACAGAAGCAGGAATTAACTCTATCGAGCATGCTGATTTCGAAGGTATTGAACGTTTGTCCCTTGTGACTGGAGGAGAAGTTGTGTCTACATTTGATCATCCCGAACTTGTAAAACTAGGTACATGTGATTCCATTGAGGAGGTTTTAATTGGAGATGATGTTATGGTTAAGTTCTCTGGAGTTCCTGCTGGAGAAGCTTGTACTATTGTTCTTAGAGGTGCTACTGAACAAGTACTTGAAGAAGCTGAGCGTTCTCTTCATGATGCACTTTCGGTTCTTTCTCAAACTACACAAGAAACCCGTACAACACTTGGTGGTGGTTGTGCCGAGATGCTTATGTCGATGGCAGTTGACAGGGCTGCACAAAATGCTGAAGGTAAGAAAGCTTTGGCGATCGAATCATTTGCCATTGCACTTAGACAACTTCCTACCATTCTTGCTGATAACGCAGGATTTGATGCTAGTGAACTTGTTACCAAATTACGAAGTTCTATTTATAATGGAATGAATACATCTGGGTTAGATTTAGAGAATGGTAAGATTGCAGATATGAGAGAGCTTGGTATTGTAGAGAGTTATAAATTGAAGAAGGCTGTGGTGTCCAGTGCTTCAGAAGCAGTTGAAGTGTTACTTCGTGTTGATAATATTATTAGGGCTAAGCCAAGAACTGCAGATAGAACTAATTACTAAAAGAGGAAATAATTCCTACCTGCTTTGGTATGCTTTCATTCGTGATGGCATTATTTTAAAGTTATATCTATACATCTTGTATAATGTATATTACCTATATATGCTTTTTATTCTCATTATACTATTAAATTTTATTCATTTGAGATGAAATTCTTCTATTACTATATTCAAACCTTGGAATAAAAGAAAAATCCCCGGATTTATTATTATTTATTTATTTTTTATTTATTTTTTTTTCATTGGGACTTTTGTATTTATATATATTTTTATAGGAATTTTTCATTTATTAACATTCACGTTCTCTACGTAAGAGTATTAACACCAAAAGTCCGAAGAATATAAGAAATATGGCATCAGCAGCGCGACGAATTTTTCTTGGTATTGCAGGAGATTTTCATGTTCATTTGAGAGATGGAAGCATGAAATCAGTTGTAACACCGCAAGTATCCAAGGGAGGGATTGGAGTTGCGTATGTGATGCCAAATTTGGTACCGCCATTGACGAGTGTTGCCAAAGTTTTGGAGTATAAGAAGACACTAGAAGAGGTGGATGGTATGACGACGTTCTTGATGACGTTGTACTTGGCACCGGAGGTGACGCCGAAGGTTGTGGAAGAAGCAGCAGCAGCTGGGATTAGTGGGATTAAATGTTATCCTGCCGGGGTAACGACCAATTCTGAGCATGGAGTACAATCGTACGAGAAATTCTATCCTACTTTTAAAGCAATGGAAGAAACGGGGATGGTACTTAATTTGCATGGAGAATGTCCCAGCGGTAATGGGGTGCATGTTTTGAATGCGGAGAGTAAGTTTTTACCAACGTTACGGAAATTGCATGAGAAGTTCCCGAAACTTAGGATTGTGCTTGAGCATTGTACGTCGAAAGATGCGGTGGATACTGTTTTGGAGTGTGGGAAAGAGGTGTCGGCTACGATTACTGCGCACCATTTGGATTTGACGGTGGATTCATGGGCAGGTAGTTCAATCAATTTTTGTAAGCCTGTAGCTAAGCTCCCCGAAGATCGCGAAGCTCTCATCGCTGCTGCTACTTCTGGTAATCCCAAATTTTTCTTTGGCAGTGACTCTGCACCTCACCCTGTACATACCAAAACCCGTCACACCAACGCATGTGCTGGTGTATTCACACAATCCCATTGCCTTAGCTATGTTGCAGAAGTCTTTGACTCAGTTGATAAATTGGATAAAATTAAACCATTTGTAGCTGACTTTGGGTTTGACTTTTATGGAATTGATAAAAATAAATTGAAGGAGAATGGTTCTAGGTCCGTTCAATTAGTGAGGCGTGATACTGTTGTACCGGAATTTATTGGAGCCGAAGGTACAGAAAATGTTGTTGTTCCATTTATGGCTGGTAAAACACTTAAATGGTCTGTTGAATGGGTATAACTTTAGATCTTTTTGTAATCATTTTATTAAATTTAATAATATATAGTATATTACAACTTTATAGACTTTTTTTTTCTTCTTCTCATTTAAGAAATCTATAAAATTAACTATATGGATAATCTGGCATTTACATACATATAGATTTCAAGGGTTGCACAGATAGATATATTTATGATTATACAAATTGTGTTCTCGTTATAAAAATGTCATGCTGTTGTGGAGAGAATAACAAATACGACTTAAAACATATACTATTAGTGTTATTTTGGAAAGAATAAATTTCAATCCTTTCAAAAGATAATTGATTTTTTTTTTTTTTTTTTTTCCTTTCCTCATAATATAGGGAATATATTATTCCTATTGATATTGTTGATTTATTCTATTAATGTATGACAGTATGTTTTTTTTTATTGTTTGGTAAAGGGAAAGGATTATTATTATTCTAAAATAAATGTTGAAAGTCTGCTAACATAAAGATGAAAATTAAGATCATCCATCACGATCTAGTACACCTTATTCTAGACGGCGAGACCATCATGTTTGCAAAGTTTGTCAGCGATCGAACAGTCCCAAGACCAATCAAATAGTATTTTGTGATGAATGCAATACTCCATATCACCAGCTTTGTCATATTCCACCTATCGACCGACTTGTAGTAGATGTACCGGATGCACAATGGTTTTGTAAAGATTGTCAACCTAAGAGGCGAGAAAGGCCGTTGGAAACGGGGTGTTCTGGAGAGAATATTGAGGTTGATAGGAAGTTGATTTATTTGAGTTCGCTGTCGAAGGCGCAGTTGGTTGAGTTACTTAGGTTTGCCGAGAAGAATGAACCGAAGTTGCCGATTTATTCGCCGAATACGAATGCGATTGCGGTAAAGATGCAGATGGAAAATGATAGGAAAGAACATCATGGGACGACAAAAGGTGATGATATGGGGGATGGAGAGGATGGTGATGGCGAGAGTGGTGGTGATGGTGGGATAGGTGGCGACGGAAATGGTGGAAGTTCTTTCAGTGGCACTAAACCTGACTATGAAGAGCTTTTAGTGGCTGCTATTACGGCTAAGTCAAAGGGCAAAGGTGTAGAGATTGCACAGATTTGGAAATGGATATCGCAAGAAAGTGGATCGGCTAAACCTCATCATGTTGATCAATCTTTTCTACAATCGGTTACTAGAGCTTTGCAAAGAGCTTTAAGGAAAGGGAAGATTTTGAAAAGTGGATCGCTGTATTTTGTTAATATGTCGTATCAACCTCCATCTGAGTTGTCGTTGGCTCAGTATTTGGCATCAAGTGATGACGCTTTGTTCAGTGAAACTGCAATGTTGATTCCTCCTCCTACTGAAGAAGATAATTATTATACTTATGATGATAATGAAGAAGTGTTTAGTCACAAAGTCTATATTAGGGGACATTAACAAAATCAAATTTTTTTTTTCTTTTTCTTCTCTTTTCATAACATACATATTATATATATATACTATAATGGTAATGCTGATGGTACTTGCATACAAGATGATAAACTGTCCATAATACTATCTGCATATTTCTTTGTCACATCACTTGGTGTAGTACTAACAGAATTAAATAATTCTCCTAAAGCTTTAATCATTTCATAACATTTAGTCAACAACGTACTACTAACATCCAAAATTCGTTTAGCAGTTTTGACTGATTCCAATAATCTTGCCAGCATAATAGCTGCATAAGCACCACAAAAGTGAATTTGATCACTAAGGGCTTTAAAGTATATGACGTCACTAATGACCAACAGGCCTTCAATCACTTTAATTGCATGTCGGATCATGCGACGCAAGTGCGTGTTGTCACAGAAATCAAATACCGTTGTAACGTCTGTAAGTTCCATTGATGTTGGTGGGAATAATTCGTCAGTATTACCTGCTCCTGCCGCTGCCATCATTTGTCGATAGTTCCAATGATACAATATTAAGAAATATCCATAATGATATCCTGTTTCGACAAATTGTGTCGTGGGTTGCTCAAACAAGTAGCCCCAATTATCATGCCAATAACGAAGTTTTTCCTCCACTTGATCAAGGGTTTCATTTGTTTCAACAAACATATATATGATTAGTTGGAAATTGATTTCGGCGACCATTCGGCCATCGAAGTTAGTAGATGTAGTAATGTCTAATGTTTTGCGGCATTGGTCAAGTCGAATGCGGTCAAGATAGCAAACTCTACCAGACATGACACAGTTTACTAGATGGACTAGACATAGATGGTTCCAAACACGATATGCTGTAATTTCATCTATTTCTGACACTGGGCTAAGACCACCATCAAATGACATGACAAAGCCCAACACATTTCTAGTTGCCAAATGTTGTAACGCAACACCACTGATAAACCAAGCATCAACTGTAAAAACATCTTCATAACTTAATGAAGAAGCATAAATAGAAAGGACTGCCAAAGCCTGAATAAACTCAATAGTATGGGGTACAATAAGCATAGTTTCCTTCAAATCATTCTGCAATTTTCTCAACAGCTTAGGCCACACAAACGCCTTAATATCCGGATAATGATATCTAATAACAACACAGCAACACACAGTCAATAACAATGATGATCTTTGAATCATTAAATCCAGCAATTTCTCGGTAGGAATTTCTGTATGAAACGAGACCCATTGATTATAATATTTTAAGAAAACATCCAATATTTCAATAGCTTGTTCTCGTGTAATGTACCCCATTGTGATAATATTTTGTTGAATAAATACCATTTGGGGTGTTTTTAATCGTTCAATAGGCGCCGGATAGTTTTTAGTATTCATTGATAGAGCAAGCGAATTAAAAGGAGATGTTTCAAAAGAAGGAGACGGTACACCGAACGACGTTATTGGATAATCATGATTTTCATTGATCAAGAACAATCCATTTCCTAATGGTGGGGAATGAGGTCTATTTGTCTTCGAATTTAATTCTCCCATTCCCAATCTTTGTTGATCACCACTACTAGGTCCACCACCACCAGCAGTAGCAGACGAAGATGACGGTCCATTCTTCATAATAGACACCAATTCCGACAAGCTTTGTTCCAAAGTTCCCAACCTTTTTTCCAAAATCCCATTATTCATTAACGAATTGGCTGTCGTAGATGGTGCAAATAATCCTGGCGGATGGCCAGTACCAGTATTCGCAAAGTCACCAAACTCTGTTCCCGGGCCAGCACCCCCTTCAGGAGTCAAAAAACTACACTCAAATCCCAAAGTCGCACATCTCAGACACGATCTAGAATTCCCTGACGGGAAACATCTCGTCTTTTGTTTCCGACAAATGTCACAAGCTTTAGCAGCTCTTGAAGTTCTGATAGCCTTTTTAGGTTGTTGTTTCCCACTGAATATGAATTGGTTAGACATGATTGATTCATTTGAAGATAGACAGATAATCGATACACAGGCAAAGGGTGAAGGAAAGAAGAAAGAAAGAAGTGAAAAAAAAATAAGGAAAAGAAGGAAATGTCCATTAGCATATATATGTAAGATCACTGCATTATGAATATATATATAAAAATATATATGTATACATGGTAAACACAAATGTGTATATATGCAGAATAGTCTCTCCTATGTTGAAAAAAAACAAAAAACAAAAAACCTACCTATTATGTCCTTTTTCCGGCGGCGACGACTCCTCCCGCGGTCGTTTCGGATACTCCTTTTCTGAATTTTCCATTTGTTTCCCTTCGTTTAAAAAAAAAACTTTTTCTCAATCTCCGTAAAAAATAACAAGAAAAGAAAAAATAAAAGGGAAGAAACGAATAATAATTGGGACTAAAAGAAAAAAAAAAGAATTTTATCGGAGATTTGTCCTTCTTAGCCGTTTATGATAACATTACGCTTTAACGATTTTCAGTATAAAAACCGTTATTTCCGAGTCGTTCACCAATCACTGCGCACCTCCTCGCCTAATTGCGTTTTCTTCTTTCTGTTCAAATTTAATTTTAGAAGTCCCTGAACAACAGCCATCGTTCTTTGCAGAGAATATTCTTCCATCCAGTAGCTTGTACTGTTGTTAGTCCTGTTTCTATTGCCAAATCAAGAAATGTAAATACACATCGGTGTTTAGGTCTACACTTTAAACTTTGAATGTTTGCATGTGGAGTTTCTCCAGATTTTTCTTTATTTTAATTTTTCTACATAGTGTTTGTAACAATGCAATCTTTTCTCATGACTCGTTATTCCTTGGATATGCCAGGCTTATCATGATGCGAATGCTCTGTTCGATGATGATGTCGTCGTCGACTATGGTGTTTATGGCCTGAAGTACTCGGATGTTTACCATCCTTATGTCTTTCTCTACTTGAACGCTTACCAGGTCCATCTCTACTTGAACGATCTGAACGATCATCTCGACTTGACTGATCACGACTCTTTTTTCTTTCTTCGCTGATTTCTCCCACTTGATCACTTTTCCGCCCCTCCAACAACCGCCTATTATGACTATTCGTCCCTTTCAACAAGTTACTTAAAAACCTCTTATTCGTATCCAACCTTGGTCCTTTGTTCTTCTTCTTCTCATTATCTTCTTTCCCTGGCGGTGGTAACAACAATTCATACTTCTGGTTATACAAGGAATCTAAATAGTTTGGATCTTTTTTAAGTGCTTTGATTATGTCGTCAATATCGAGATCGGATGATTCATATTGTGGTCGAGGCATCTTTTTGGTTGCTTCTACATATTTCAATGCAATGTAGTGGTGGTGGTGCTGGTAGATATTTCGGAGATTGAAATTTTTTTTTTTTCTGTTGCACTTAATCGGACTTTAGAGGTACCGGCGGGGGTTATGCTGAACTTGATAAATTGATAGCAGGGACCTCTGAAAAAATAATCCGCGGGACACTTTTTTTATTTCTGTCTTCTTCGTTAAAAAATTAAATCCCGTGATATTGCACGTGATGTATTTTAAGGCACCTTTTTTTTCACTTTTTTTTCATCCATCAAAGTCGAATCACCTCATAGATGGTTGAAGTTCAAAGCAGTTGAAATTTGCCATGGTGACTACAAGATGGGAAAGGGTTAAATATCATGGAATGTATTTAAACATCTTTGTTTGTTATATAATCAGGATGTATTTTCTATACCCAATCGATTCTGTTGAATTTTTAAAAAAAATTGATGCCATAAAAAAAAATTAAAATTAGTCCTGTTGTATTCAATAACATCAACTGGTATAAACCAACTACTATCTTTAAAGAAAAATGTCTTACTACCACAACAACAATAATCAATCATTTTCAGATAATACGAACATAAACCAGTCTTCATTTCAACAATCTAGTTCTGGCAGCAGGAATGAAAGGAGACCTAGTGGAAATAGGCACGAAATGACGCCATTTGGAATGATGGACGATCCATTTAGAATGGACCCTTCGCATAGTAATAATATCGATCCATTCTTTTCACATATGGATAATCATATGATGGATTCAATGAATATGATGAACCAGCATATGAGTTTGATGAACCATCACATGGGTATGTTACAACAACAATCGATGAATCGAGATATGATGATGAGCAACCATATGAGTCTCATGCCAACCATGAATTTTCCTGGAGTTGGAACAACAACAACGTCATCATCGTCATCATTTGGAAATGCTGTCAACACTTCTACTTCCTTCGACGAATTCCCTACCTACTACCAAATCAAACTCCAAGTCTCCGGTTCCATCACCCCACACGACGTGTCTCTTGACTTCAATCCTTCGACCAGCATCCTCACCATCTCCGGCACTTCCCACATAACCAACAGAGTCAAACTTCCAAACGGTTCCATTTCTTCTTCCCAATCCTCCTCCTCCTTCTCCAATTCATTCAACATCCCCTCCACTACTAATAATCAAATAAACGCAAACGATATCACAGCAACCTTCGATTCAAATCAACTAATCGTCAAAATCCCAAAATTCGGTTCTTCTTCTTCTAATCAATCAGCAACAAGAGTTCCAATCGAAAATTTTAGGAGTGGAAGAATTGAGGAAATAGAGGATTAATTTGGTCATCCATTTATTATTATTTTATTTATTTATTTTGTTAGGACATAAGTCTTTCCAAGACTTTTTTTTCTATCATTATTTATAATATGTTGAGATTGGATCTCAAAACATTTGTTTAAATCCTTGTAATTCGGCTTTTCTTAAAAAGAACTGATTCAAGAACTCTTTCATATTGTAAAAAAGCCCTTGTATTCCACCACCTATCATCCAATCCGGGTAACACTCCATACCACAAAATGTATAAAAGTTTTGTTTTTCTCATCCCAAAATTTTTTCATTCTCCTTTCTTCTTCTTCTTCTTCTTCTTCTTCTTCATGATAAAAACTATGTCTCTTATTCACTGTACTGTCATATAATTCAGTTGACAATGTAGAGGGGAAAAAGAGCCTAGAAAAATATTAATTTATTCATGAACTAATACCTCATACTGACTTCAAAGACTATTTTTTTTTCACTTTGTTGAGTTGGTAACTGTGTTAATGGAACATTTACCCTTGGAATGTAGAAAAAAAAAATGCAATTGTTATTGTTAAAGGGTTTGAAATAAGCATACATACATATATATGTATTTGATAAATAAAAAAAAAATACCGATTTTTTTTAAAGCCACCTTTCAATTAGGTAGAAACAGCCCAAAAACATGATTTTGAATGTACCACTTTTAGACGATGGATTTCAAGTCGAGTTACAAAATCAATGAGAACCAAGCTTTATGATTTTTATAATCATTATATTTATATATAAAGGACGACTGTGTTGTGTTCATCCGTTGCGGACACTCTTATTACGCCCAGATGTGGAGGGTTACCCTTCCCAGGGGAAAAACCATTACAAACCGACTCAGGACGGACTTGAACCCGAGATTCCACTTAATTGTACGTGAGCTGCTAACCGACCAGGCCACAAAGGGTCTGGTTACGTATTAAATGCATACATATGTCCCGAAGAGCCTATTCAATGACATTTCTGTTACAATTGTAGTTTAACTCAATTCTTCAATAACTAATTAAAATTATAATTTGACTTCTTATATAATATAAGAAAATTCTTGTTACAGCCTGGCTAGCTCAATCGGTAGAGCGTGTGACTCTTAAATGCCCAATGGTAAAACGTAGTCATCACAAGGTTGGGGGTTCGAGCCCCCCGTCGGGCTTAATTTTTTTTGCTATGTTTGAACAGTGAGTTCCAAAGTTTGTACAAGATATATTTTATCTGAAAATATGCTTGATACGCAAATTATATTTTATTATTATTATTTTATGTTAGAAATATATCAATTTCGTTGTAGGAATCTGTTAGTAATAAGATGATCTGTATGGTAATAAACATCGTAAAAAGAAGGAAAGACTGTACGTGGATGAGGAGTAGGTAGATGTCCGTTACTAGAAAGATGTTCTATATTTGTAGCATCAGCAAATATAAGCATAAGTACAAAAAAAAATTAATCTATTAAATCAGTTATAATGATAAAAGGGTAGCTAGTATATAAAATAAATAAAATGAGATTTCTAGTAGTGTACAACAGTTGTCCTACTACTTCGTCTACTGCTTTCTCTATCGTACTGACTAATTGAACCTTTCTTTTTTGCTAACTCATTGAGGATTAAAACAGTTTCATTGTCTTGAAAAGAAAAAGCAGATTCCATGGAAACTGGAGTTTCTAGTGTACTTCCTATACTGGATTGTTTTGGTTTTTGAGGTCCATAGTAGTGGTCACAATTGCAATTGTCATCGTCATCGACGTCGTGATCTAATGGATCAATTTCATCACCAGAATGGGTGTCAAAATTTGGGGTTCTGGTGCCATCAAAGCCAGCATCAAGGAGTGCAGGAGTGGTTCTACCGTTGGTGCCATGGGGGTTGTGGATTGTAGAGACTTGTGATTTTAGATCCATGTGTGACATGGACGTGAGTAAGTGGGGACCGTCGTCAGTTTCCCAGTCGTCGAATGTTACAGCGTCGTCAGGGGAGAGTGTGGTGGTGGAAAAGTGAGGTGTGGGGAGGTGTGGTGTGGGCGGTGTTAATGGGCGTAGTGGCTTGCGTGGAATCGAGAGCGTGTTACTAAGCTTTCGCGTTCCTGACCTTAAAACTGTGCGAAGAAGGCCTGACGATACTGACTCTCTTTTTTTGTGAACTATAAGTGGATCTGCTGCTGAATGTGTCATCATCCCTGAACCATGAGTTGAAATACCATTTTGGTACATGTATGTGTCGCTGCGGTGATGAATTTTGAATGATGGCTTAAATGCACTGTCTTCAATGGTGTCTTGCTTTTCTAGCTCTTGTCTGTTATTGTAGGGATCTAAAGTTGGATATTTGTAGGGAGCTGTAGACAAACTGGACTGTTTATTATGTTTACCTTTGGCTATTGGAATTTCGATAGCCTGTTCGAAAAGTCTCATTTCAAGCACAACGAACGTCAACACACTCGATGTACCCACAATGCTCATTACCCACATAATCAAACACCCAACTTCAAGTCCCACATCAACCCCAAAATTATCCTCCATCGCCAAAACCTTACCAAACCACACCATCCCAGCAATTGCACTCGCCAACATCGGCAATCCATTGCATACCATCAACGCCCATTCCTTCCTCGGTACAATCAACATCCCGCTCAAGACATTTGCAATTGCCGTCAAAATCTCAAACACTCCTGTCGCAATCGCACTTTCCCTATACCCTCCTCCTTCATCCATTTTACTCGCGTAACAAAACGACAATACTCCACATATAAATGGAACAATCGACACAATTAACTGTGATAGTGAATATGTTGAAACTTGAAATTCTAGCGTAATCATTCTTCTTTGTGTTTACTTTTTATTGGCATAACCCTCCCCAATTCGTCAAGACCTAATGTGTAATATGTATGTGATCAATCAAAAAAACCAATTTTAAGATTAAGCTATTGCAGCCTGAGTGGGACCGGAATATGATGAAAAGAAAGAAAAATAAGGAAAAAAAGAGAAAAGAAAAAAAATTTTAGTACTTTATTTTTAATGATGGAATAAGATCTCATTTTTATTCATCTTCTACCTCAAATATACAAAGTTAACAGCTTTACAAATCTATGAAGGTGGGAAAAATGATAAAAATATGAAAGTGGACAAAACAGAAAAAAATTAGAAAGGCTGGTCAAAAATTTCTTTTTTTTTGTTCCTCACAAGACATCACCCAAAAAACGTTCGAACATATATATATATTTTTTTTTATCCAACACATATATTTTTAGTGTCGCTTACATATTACCGGCACTGTTCTCAAGATACTCGTGTTTCTATTGTACTAAGCTGAAACTTTAATCTCGTTATCTGTTGAAATTATTTCCTAATGGCATCATGGGGTTTTTCTTTAATAGACCTACATTTCCTGGAACTATTACAATTAATACCTATTATAACAACACCAATAAAAATCAAATGATCATCCATCACAACGTAATAACAAAAAAATGATTTTGTACTAATACACATAATATGTATACATGTAGGCTTGGGAGCCGATCATGAAACCACCATATCAGGAAATAGATGTTCTTTTTGTTTACAAGTAATAATAAAAAAATAAAACGCTTAATATTGCCAAACAAATATCTAAAGGTGATTACTTCAAAAAATGGAAATCAGAATGAGTTTTACAAGCTAAGCTCAATATGAGTTAAACCAAAAGATTTTACTTATATGTAAAACCATATTCCCAGCACACAAAAACCTTAGACTTTGAATCATTACCTAAAATTATATAAACAAAATAGTAAAATAAATCTGAGCAAAAAAAAAAAAAAAAAAAAAAAAAGTAAAATTTCAAAAATAAAAAACACATAAATTCGAAAGGCTGACCTTAGCATCTCTCACTGGTCTTACATAACCAAAAACCATATAAAATGATACTACACACATACAATGTTTGTGTACATACATAAAATATTAGTACTCTACACAATCCGCAACCTCTAATTAATACACTCAAATTACATAAACAACATAGCAAAATAAAGCTAAACAAAAAAAAAAAAAAAAAAATACACTCGGATGGACCCAACCTCAAAACTCTCACTCTTTCTCCTCTAAACTATTCAATTGTTTTAGGACACAGGAAGGATTTTCTCTATATATTTACGTGAAGAAATCCATTATATTTGTTATAAACCCTCTTTAAATTTCTTCGAAAAAAATTTGCTTTTCACGCATCATATAAAAATGAGGCAGGTTTTCACTGATTATCCAATGTCAATCAGTACACACCTCCCTCCCCCCCCCCCCTGCAAATAAAAATAACAAAACTTTTCTTGATAGTAGTCCTAATAATCATTTGATCTACAATTTTTTATTTCTTGTTCTTCAAACTCAACTTCAAGTTGCTAGAGAAGTAGCAACATGAATATCTTTTGATATTGGTGTGGATACCTAGGTAGTTGAAGGGCTTTGCTGTCAAATTTAGTCTGAATAGGTAGTAGTATATAGATCAGAATTCTTTTTTACCGTAGCCAAAAACAAAAACGTCTAGCAGATACTATGTGACTACAACACAATCACTTAAATTTATTTTTCATTACTTTATTTATTTTCTCTACGGCCAATTATGACTGTTCATCACACTAATTCTCGCCTCCCACGCTCAACATATCACGACATAACTCCGATTTGATTACTTCTATTCAAATCACCAATCTTACCCATAGACTTTATACTGATTACATAAAAACAATTAAACTATCAAATTTTTCGAAACGAATTATCATCAGTCTTGTTACAATAATAAAAATAAAAAGTACATAGTAGTAGTACGCATTATGTACTATGAACTGGCGTCCCATTAGTTTTCGTGATCTGAATACCATATTAAAAATAAAGTTGTAGTCTATAGTTATCTATTAATTCTGAAAGAAAGCATTGGCACGATCAGCAATGATGGAAAATTTGTTTTCATATTAGAATAATATGTTCAAAAACCTTTCATCGGTAATAAAATTTTGAAATTTTTTGTTCGGTGTGGTCAGGCAAACATAAAAACATACGTATGTATATATAACTTGTAATTACATTTATTGTAGGGTTTTGTTGGGCAAATGACAATTTTAGAAGGTATCATTTCACCAGACATTAGGGACATCTTCATTATCAAAATGGTACGCTAGCTTTAATAAAAGAATATAAAAGAGGGAAATATCAAATTTCTGAACAGTACAATCAGTAATATCCTAGTATAGATATCATCTGGTCTATTAATATTTTTAAACTTCATTTATTTCAACACCTTCTAACTTCTATTAAACATTTTAATTGCCGAAGTAACTACATGGGACTATAAACAGGATAATTATTATTATAATTTCTTGTGAAATGACATGTTTTATCGAATCTTCTATTAAATTTGATACAAATGTCGATTTTAACTGCACCAATTTATAATCATAACATTTCTATACGCAACTTTCAATCTGTATTATTCAAAGTTTTTAATACACATTCATTGTATTTGATATATACTTTTGGATGTATAATAATTGCTACTATTAGAAATTTTATCTTGGTTTGTAACAGTAAAATGGTCTTTGCTAATTTTTATTTTTATAGGGTCGTTATCATAGATAGATTTCATATAAATTCTATATATTAATCTGTATATATTCATATAATCACAGTTCCTCCTGATTCAGGTCTTAATTGTACCGTCATTTCTTGACTACATATGTACATAGACATTACAGACTCAATCGTGTAAATAACAACAACAAAATTCAATCGCACAGAAACATTTTTGTTTGATACGTGATATTTTTGTGTTTTATCTACTACTGGTTCTGTAAGACAAAAAAAACAAAGCAGTTAATTCCGAAAAATACTTACGGACCTTAAAATACGGAAATTGAAGTACATTTCCTTGTTTTTCTGTTAAACCCCATTTATTCCGTCCCCCTTTTCCTTTTCTCTTCATAATAATATCACACCCTTCCTTTCCTTTTTTCAATTTAAATATTGTGATTTAAATATGCCAGGGTTTTTCATAGTTACCCGTAATTCAGAGGGATTTTTCTTCAAACAGAGGACGGAGGACACTATTTTGAAAATTTCAAAATTGAGTGGAGATGTTACAATTGATCGTATGTATTTATCTTTTATCTTTCCTATTAATCAATTACTGACTTGTTTCTTTCTTGCTAGATTCTTCGAGTACGCCTCAAGGGAAAAAGGTTACGATTGATGGAATTGTTGGAATTATTAGACTTCGTCAAGGTATGTTTGGATGTTTTTTTTAATGTGTGGTGAAGTCGGAATAGGAACTAATTTATATAGCCCGTTATGTTATTTTGATTACAAAGTCTGAAAATGTTGGAAATTTGAATGGAAATGATGTCTTTCGAGTAGTGGAGACTGATATTCTACCATTGAAGCATTATAATTCTATTGATTCTGACGATGAAAAGTATCTCAGTCTATTGAAGTCACATCTCAAAGTTTCTACTTTGTATTATTCAAGAACTCTGGACTTGACGAATTCATTCCAGAGGATTTCAACTGCTAAGTCATCGTTTGATGAAAGATTCTTTTGGAATATGTTTGCAGTTCAAGATTTTCTGCAAGCAGCAGAAACTGATGATAAAGTAAAGCCTTTTATTACACCTTTGATTTATGGATATGCTAAATTTGTCAAGACTACTATTAATGGTAAAGCTCTTACTTTTGGGTTGGTTACTCGCCGTAGCAGACATCGTGCAGGTACTAGATATTTTAGACGTGGAATTGATGCTAAAGGTAATGTTGCCAATTTTAATGAAACTGAACAGATTCTTAGTGTTCCCGTCAGTGATGGGAAATATAATTTGTACACATACTTGCAAACTAGAGGAAGTGTTCCAGTGTATTGGGCAGAAATTAACAATTTGAGATATCGACCTACATTGCAAATCTCGGGTGACCCAATTTCTAGTGCTGAGAAGCATTTTGACGATCAAATAAAGCTTTATGGGAAGAATTATTTGGTTAATTTGGTTAACCAAAAGGGATATGAGTTGCCAGTTAAGCAAAGTTATGAAAACCTTGTGAAATCTTTGAATAATCCGGATATTAGTTATGTTTACTTTGATTTCCATCATGAGTGTAGCAAGATGCGTTGGCACCGAGTACAAATCTTGATTGATCGACTTATCTCGCTTGGTCTTGATAAACAACATTGGTTTGAAGCTACTGTTAC
Source organism: Geotrichum siamense (nom. inval.) (assembly GCA_030568955.1). Classification (NCBI taxonomy): domain Eukaryota; kingdom Fungi; phylum Ascomycota; class Dipodascomycetes; order Dipodascales; family Dipodascaceae; genus Geotrichum; species Geotrichum siamense (nom. inval.). Next base: position 2,358 of record JAJMJJ010000315.1, on the reverse strand, counting down.
AAATGGTTCTTTTGAAGTTGAAGGAACTCAAAGTAGTGTTGTTCGCACAAATTGTATGGATTGTCTTGATCGTACCAATGTCGTACAAAGTCAACTTGCTAAATGGGTTTTGCAACAACAACTTGAGAAGTCTGGAGTTGTCAGTAAGGGAGTATCATGGGAATCCGATACTGGATTTTTGTTCATTTTTAGAAATATGTGGGCTGATAATGCTGATAATGTTTCAAAAGCATATTCAGGCACTGGAGCTTTGAAGACTGATTTTACTAGACTTGGTTTGAGAACTAAGGCGGGAGCACTACAAGATTTCCAAAATTCAGTTAGGAGATACTTTCTTAATAACCTTGCTGATGGACTTCGTCAAGATGGGTTTGATCTTTTCCTAGGTAACCACATTCCTGCAGCAACAATGGTATCACCTTTTATTGACCCACGACCATTACACTTCCAAATCATTCCTTATGTATTCTTTGGATCACTATTCATGATTTTCACTGCCTTTTTCTTTGCCCGAGATGATTTGAATTGGCTAGTAAGCAAACTATTTTTGTTTAGTTGGATTGGACTGTTTGTTTATTCTGCTAAGTTTATGAGTACTAATGGTATGCAATATGTTAATTGGCCTAAGCTCCAGCAGTTAGAGTTTGTTAGGAAAGTGCCTGAGATACAAGATGGTGAAATTGTAGGTTGGGTTTATGATAAAACGGAGAAAGGTACAAATAAGAAGTTGGATTAGAATTTTAGTACGTATAGTTAGATATTATAGAGTACAATGTAGATGAATGTGATAATATATTAATATACTACCTATGAGTACATATGTACCTATTCACGTTTACGAGTGTGTGTTTTTATTACAACCCACAATAGGTTCCATATACGATTTATTGTTTAAGCAGAAAAAGAAAATAAAAAGAGAAAAAAAATACTATTGACACGGTTTAACTTGTTTAATATAATTTTGTTTAGTTAAGGTAAAGCATGTATGTATGTTTAGTTGTTACCTTGAGCAATAGCTTTCTGAGTATGAGTCTCAATATCAGTTTGTTCCCAAGGATAAGCGATCCAAACATCACTCACAGTACGCCCGACAATGTATCTTCCTTCCTCAATCATCTCCTTAGGCAACTCAGCTCTCTTTTCCTTCTCCTTATTATGCAACACAAAGATCAAAAACTTTGTAACCTCCTTCTCTCTGCCCAAAGCAATAGCTTGCTCTTTCACATCCTTCTCAAGCTCCGACAATGCATAATGCAGCGTGGTTCTAGTATCATCAACTTCATCCACAATCAGCACAGTCTTGCCAATCAAACTTCCGGAATTCTTAGCCAACGTACCAAAATCAAGCCATTGTGTACGTACAACTTCCATACCCGCAGTTTCCACAACTGCATCTTCCTTAGCACTTTCGGTGGCGGTACCCATGTCTTCGTAAAGTGAAAGTCCAATCGCTTGAATAGGAATATTCTTATGTCCCGGTTCTTTCAAAAATGTTCGAAGAATACGGGCGGGAATAAATCCTCCACCACCAATAGCGACCATAAGATCAGGGTTGAACTTCTTGATAGGAACTGAAGCTTCCTTGCACAACTTGTGCACATTGTTGTATGAAATATAGAGTTTTTCAACTGACATTTTAAATACAAGACACCAAGAGAGAATATCAAAAACAAGAGCGGTATGTAATAATACACAGAAGAAAAAAGAAAAAGAAGAGGTAAAATTGATGACGAAATGGAGACGAGGAAAATATATAAGAAAAACTTCCCAACGTCTAATGAGACGTTAAGCCCAAAATAAAATAAAAAAAATTTTAGGTGTGCACGGCTACTTCCCCATCGGATATACCGGCGGTCCCAATTTGCACTTTTGTGTTTTTTATTCGCTACTACATATTACGACTGATTGAAAGCCCACAAAACACTCGCAAACGAATATTTAATTTCAAAAAATCAGTTCATACAAATTGATGTCGTCTCAACTCATAACTATCAAAGTCTTTCAGAAATAGTATTGTAAGCAAAAAGTTGTATTCTATAGGAATATATATTGCATTCAACAATTACTCGTGTTGTGTATCATATCCAACGGCCCCTACTTATGTAGCAATAATGTTATCAATTTTTGCAGAGTGGCTACATGGCATATATTTAGGTAGGTAAGTACGTGCATCTACATAATTACTTGTAATAAATAAATAGTATACCATTCCATTTTGATACAAAAAATATATGAATCTGCTACCACGTTCATACTATTAAGCTACCATAGTCTTTACTTCCCATGATAAAAAATGATTGAAAATTCAAAGAAATTATTAGCCTCCTACTTTTTTTTTTTTTTTTTTTTTTTTTTTTT